>JAXGGT010000162.1:10710218-10721261 GCA_035583425.1 Marsdenia floribunda | reverse complement strand
ATTTAAAGGCTATCATATTTAATTAGGCCCAACTAAAGTGATCTAATAAGGTTTAATGGGCTTATATGCATCAAAGACAAGTATAGGCCCACTTATGTAGAAACTCTAATCCTAGTCTATGATGGGTTGACTAGGGTTATTATTATAAATAAGAGGTTGTGGTCCCTGAGAGAATATCGAGAGTTTTCTATTCTCTATCCCGTCAATAGAAAGAACCCTATAACTCCGATAGATCTCTTGGAAGACCATAATCCCATAATATCAGAATAATTCATCAGATGATCTAGATCTTTCAAGTAAATTCAATCAGGTACGCTTCCGCAAACTTATTTATTTATTGATTCTCGATAATCTGACATAATAGGTCTTGGGATTGATCTAAAGAATAGATTGAAATATCTATATTATTCCAACAACAGCAAGATCCAAGCTACGACATTGGCACTCCAAACACAAACCAACATCTTTGTTTAAAGAAGCTAACTGCAAGGAGCCGATGGGTTTAAGCCGGGTTGGACAACATAAAAAGAACCGAACTGCAGTAAAATGCAAGACCAAGAATTCGATATTCAATACAAAAGACATCATTTTATGTACATACACATACATACCGAGGTTTTTAAGATAAAAAGCTTAGACGACAAGAAACAGAACGAGACAACAGCGCTCCTTTGTTATGTCTAACTAATGCAACGAGGAAAACAAGAATCAGAAACCCTTAAGTATAAAATATCACAGATTTTTTTTTTTTTTTTTGGCGGGCCCCCCCCGAAAGTAAACAGACTATCCAGAAAGCAACCGTTCAGGGTGGCAAGTGGTGGATCTGAAGAGAGGAAGAGTAAAGCAAGGAGTAGGCACTGTTTGTTAAAGACAGCAGTTTTCTCATAGTCACTACCTCATCATACGCGCTATGTAGTAGAAATTCATGTATACAAAAAAGAAAAAGGAAGACAAAAAAAAAACATTAAAGATTACATCATATTAAGTTCTTTAAACCTAAAGTAATACATTTAAGTTTTAACCTACACAACATGTCCAATAAACTTTTAGGTTATCTCCCAGTGGCGCAGGACACTGAACCACCTAAAATCATTACCAAGGACCATTGACCTCTTCCTGAAACATTAACTCATAGCTCTCAGCTTTCGATCTCAGCATTTCAATCTCAGAGTCGTATTTACCAGAAGCTTCTTTCAATTCCTCAAGTTTTGCTTCAAGATTTCTTATCTCGTCTTCAGTCCGAGCACGTGCTGTTTTAGCTTCCCAGTACCTCTTTGTTTCCACGGCACCTTCAGAATCAAAAGCAAGATTTTGAAGTCGGTGCAGACGTGCTCGTAGGAATCCAACATTCATCCCCAAAAGTTCAAAAGACCTCAAAGACTTCTCCCATTTTTCAAATTCCTTTCGCGAGGTTGTGAGCTTGCAAGATTTTATTGCATCTGTAGTATTAACAGCTTCAAAAATAATTCCCGCTGCTAACTTACAATGGAGACCAGGGAGAAAGAGTTCGTGAAGAAAAGCATCCTTGCTGCAGCATAGCTCATAGTACTTTCTTCTTACATGTTCAGGAAGCTCAGAATCTATGCATACCCCATTCACTGTAATATGGAAGTCCTCAAACCTTTTAATGTCCCTAAAGCGTACAGAATCCCCCGAGAATTTGGTGCTCTCCAGAACTTCTGATGCAACCTCATCACTGTCGTTCCCTGAGTGTTCCTCCAATTGCCCTATATGGGGTACTATTGATCTAGACAAGCCTGCTTTCTGTTTCTTCTTTTGTACCACTGTCAGGGGAAGAGATTTTGGACGCTTCTTTCTGTTTTTAAGAGCCATTGCACCCTCTATTTTATTATTTCATACCATATTTCAAAGTCAAAACAGCAAGTTGCGTTAGCAAAGAACCTTCTAGATCGCCACATGAAAAAGTTTTGTTACTGACCACATAATTGACTTACTAACCTGCATCACTTTGTTTAGTAAGCGTCTCCAAATTTAGAAGGCTAAGAGCACCGTCAACCTCATTCAAATCATTAGCCCTTATCACGTATACCTACAAAATTGGGACATGTATTAGAAGCAAGGGGAAAAAGAAGGAAAAGGAACCACAAAACCAGAATACTTATCTACTGCATTAAATTTGAGTAATAGACAAACTTTATGAACCAAAAAAAAAACATAGATACTGGACATGTTTATCTCCAATACCTGAAACATAAAGGTTTTCTTGATTCTCATAATCATAAGAATCTCACTCAGCATAACTATTACCAACTGTGGGCAGAGGAAGGTAAGTAGAAACTCACAGCACATTACCAATAGCTTAAATCCAATGAAATGGCTTGAACAACTTTATTCAACAATGTTGGCCATGTAACAACAGGTTTAAAACCCTGTCCATCGCTATGTCTACAAAACAATAACCCACAATATAACCAGAGACACACACTTAGAGAATAAGTTGCACAATGCATATCTTCTTCACCATGAAAACAGGAAGAAGTCTATCACATTATTCTCCACTAATATCCCCTAGACATAAGCAATTGCCTTACTCAGAACTTCAACTGGTGCTTTTACAATCCCATCTTCAGAAGGTAGGTTTTCAAAACATGGTTAGAGTAAGACAGTTTTCCTGCTGTTTCTGGTTGCATATCTCAAATAACAGTAACAACATTTTCATAGACTTTTCAAACCAGAGAGAGATAGAGAGACAAAAAGCATCCAGAGGAGATTTCATTGATCACCGAGAAATTTTCATTTCTCCTTCATCTCCTGTTGTGTACTTTGTAGATATGTCAACTTCTTGAATAATGGTGTCAATTATATTTTAAATAAAGCTTGGCATTGTTTTGAAATTACAGAGAAAAAATCTATAGGCATACTAGACTCTTTAGAAATATGGAAGAAAAGTTAATATGAGGTCAAGTCTTCCAATGGAATAAAAGAAAATAAGTTCTGAGATATATAAGTCCATTACAGAATTAAGCAATAATACATGCTTCTTAGTTAGGGAGATGAGGATAAATATTAAGTTGCACCTTAAAAGTAGTAGGTTCAATTAATTGGAAGATCAAAACATCACCCTCAACCAATTTGTGTGCGGCTACAAATTTCCTCCATCCTGCACTCAGTCCTGTCTTTTCCGAAATGTATTTGATTTCAAATTGTTCCCCACTTTCATTTTCAAGAATAACTGCAGTATCTTTTCGTGGTAAATGCGCCTTGCAAAAAGGCACAGGCAGGCCCTGCATCGAAAGAGGAAATAGTTTATACAGATGTACTTGCCTAATCCTATGCCAGATATTGAGGAGTAAAAATCAAGTTGTTTGAAACAACTCCTACCATCCAAAAACAACTAGCAACATGTGATCTAACCAGCAGCTTTACAAAACAAGGATATTCATTCCCTAGACTTGATAAAACCTCCTCTGCTCGAATCATGGTAGGTGACTTCAATGGGACTGAATGACCTGAACCATTATCTGCAGCCTTGTCTCCTTTACTGAACCGTGTTAAGAAATGAGTTATTGTTAGTTTAAACATAAAAAAAAAAAAAACCAGGGAGTTCCAAAGAACAAGCTTCAGAAGTTTAGAAAGATACCTTGACTTATTTCTGACAAAACCTGGCCCTCCCTGTTAAAAACCCATCATTGTAAAACTATTAACCAAGAATGCTAGATGAATGCAGAAAGAAATAAAACAATAATTTGTAGAACCACAATCCAGGACCAAGACAACTCATCAAATGCCAACATTCCATATAGGTGCAAGAATCAAAATTACGACCAAAAAAAATTGATAGATTAATGCTGGAAGTTACCCAGCATCCATAGCAAGAATCCCATATGAATTTGGTATATACTACCTTCTAAAGATTATCGAAGCTGAAAGACTCGTGTAGGGAGACGAGAGCAAAGAGATTTGAAAAGAAAATATCAGTACAAACATGGCAAATGCAGAATGAATTTGAGCATCTTGTTAACAAAAAGGAAAAAGAAGCAATAACAGAAAATGCAAGTTCCTGAATCCTTTGGGCTTCACCCAATAACCAACCATTCTTCAAATACTAATTGCCCTTTTTATGTTCAATGAGATGCAACTTTCCGTTCTCAGGAATCCTTTGTTCAAGTTTTCCAATGCTTAACCAGTGCATAAACTAACTCAATACTACAGTAATTCCGCCGGCTGAAAGTTGCCGTAAGTAACAGACCGCGCATTTCCTAGAATATAGGGTGCCTCGCGTTCACTTCAATCCACGCAATCAACCAGGCTATGGTTAGCAAGTTCTTCGCGGCTAAGATCATGAAAACCCAGCAAACGAGGAGGAAAAAAAAAAAAAAAAAAAATTCCAACCTTTCCCTGAATGCATCAGGAATCGGTAACATTTACAATGGAAAAGAGGTATCGAAGTAATCCTGTTAAAGAATGACATATTTCCAAGGGGAAAAAGAAAAAGAAAAAAACTTCTCAAACGTCTGAAACGAAATGGTTGCATTTTGACCTGGTCAATTTTAGAATTCGAGGACTTCTTCCTTTTCCGCCTGATGATAATTGGCGAAACCTCATCAATCAACTCCTTGGGTTTCCTCTTTCTTTTACCCTGTCCATAGTTAACCAGATCTGACAACAATTCAGCAAATCTACAAAGAAACAAGGGTCGGTAGAGTAATACAGAAGCAAAGTTAGAGGGAAAGAAGAGACCAGACCAGATTCAGGGGAACAGAAAAAGTGGTGGGAGATAAATCAGCAGGAGATTCATTAGAGTTATTTTCGTCAGGGATTAGCCACCCACAGCCATTCTCTTTCTCTTCTTCCTCCTCAACCTCTTTCTTCATGGAATCAAGAACAAAATGATTATCCTGATTTTGGTTATCTGGACTAGGCTGAACTTGCTTTATCTTCAATCTCATATCTGAGTGACGGACAATTCTAAGCTAACAACCATAAATCAAAGAAATTTGTTTGTTCCCACCCAGATATAGTAGTTATTACAACTTTTGAATGTACGAAGCAAGCAATGAACGGGAAGAGTAAAGAGAGAAAGGGAAAGGAAAGAAAGCCGTGCCCTGTGCCCGGCCTGGAAGGTCTGATGCGGGTGCTGTGCGTGGGGGCGAACGAACAACTCCAAGTAATGCGTCCTTTTCCTTTTTTTTTTTCATTTGCATCTACCGATCTAGCATGGTTCAGTAACAGTCAAAAAAAAAAAAAATTGTACATTTAAGGATGGGTTCGACCGGTGACCGAAACCTCGACTTTCAAGTCGTCTCCAACTATCATGACTCATTTGACGCGCCGCGCAACTGGTCTACTAACCATGTTGTTTACTTTAGAAAATTTTATCTATGTTATTTGTCGAAAAAAAACAAAACTTTGGTTATACTTTCAAATTCAACAGAATTTTCTACGTGATGTTTTTCATTTTAATAGACTTTTAATTAATTAATATTGTATAACTTAATAGAACATTATAAATTCTTTCAAGGAAAATTGGTGGATTTAGTCCCTAATCTTTTGATTATTAGTGTGGTTGATCCCTTTTCTTTATTTTTAATTTAGTAGGTCCCTGATGTATAATACCTCAGTGCATATGGTCATTTCTTTTATAAAATTTGACTTCTCAAATAATAGATTTCGTGAAGAAAATGATCAAATGTACTAACTTATTATACATTGGGGACTTACTAAATTAAAAATAAAGAAAAGGGACCAACCACACCAAAATCATAAATATTAGGAACCAAATTCACCAATTCTCCTTCTTTCAAAATGTTTTAAACATTGATGTGCAAGCAAAGAAACACAGCCAATCACCTATTCTACCAAATAAATTCATTTATTATTGTTGGGAATTTATGCTCTAAATTCCCTCCGAGAATCTATACATGAATTATTAAAAATAGAGAAAATAATAACACAAAGATTTAACATGAAAATTGGCCAAAATAGGAGAAAAACCACCAGGGCAACCAAGGCCAAAAAGGAAATCTACCATGTGAAAAGTTATTACAATCACACAATTTTTCTCCCCACACCTTCAACCCCAAGACACCTACAAAGTTTCTTACAAGAAAAACTTTAATTCTCACCTAATGAAATTTTAATTAGAGTTAAAAAGTAATTACTTAAACTTTTAACTAGTGCACATAACCAAAGAGTCTAACCCTCCTTATATAGAAAGCAAGCTCTTCCTCCCTTCATTCCTAAAACGAAGTGGAATAGAAAAAAGGAGCAACTACCAACAATTAAGCTCCTCTTTCCTTCATTCCTTAACCGATGTGGAATAGAAAAATGAGCAATTCCCAACAATCTCCACCTTTCGACTTTGGCCAGTCTCATAGCCACACTTCACTTCGATGAAGATCTTTAATAACTTTTAATATCATGCTCTACCATAAAAAAGCATATACACTCAGAATAAAACAATTCCAAACATTTTACTTCGACCCATGTTGAAATCAACCTTGCTGAAAATTTATGGTGCAACCTCCACGTTTGGCTTTACCGGAAGTTCATTAGTCATCGACATGAATTTCCACCACACACCTTGCATCAATGCCAAACCAATGCCCATGTACAAATTTATGGACCCGCTAATATTAATGCATCCTCTATTATGGCAACTTAGCGACATGCCATGAGGACGTACTTGTCTTGGTTCAGAGAAGATCATCTTCCATGGAGAAAGAGATAATATTAGCGTCATTGCCAGTACCTCCATTTATTGACCTAGAGCCACTTGTCGAACCAACTCCACCTTTTGGACAATTTTTCTTGACGTGCCCAGATTGTCCACACGTCTAGCAAATTCCACCTTTCTTTCTCATGAAATTCTTGCTCTTCCCGGCAGCGGTAACTAAAACTAGGTTTTCCAATGGATTATTCCTTCCACTAACTAGCTTTCTCTCCTCAGCAAGGAGCTTACTGGTGACCTCAGAAAAATTATTTTCTCCTTCCTATGAATCAAAATAGGCTTCATATGTTCATAAGAAGGTGGAAGAGACCAGATGAGTCTCAAGGCTTGATCCTTATCTTCAATCTTTACTCCAATTGATTCAAGCTCAGAGACGATGCCATTGAGAACACTTAAATGATCTGCAATACTTGTACCTTCTTTTATTTGTAGCGTATGAAATTGCTCCTTCGGATACACTCAATTTGAGATGCCCTTTGACTGATACACCTCCTTGAGCTTTTCCCAAATTGTCTTTGCCATAGATATTCCATGCACATTTGCAAGAATATTCTTGGCTAGAAATAGTCATATCGCACTTGCTACTCTCAAATCCAATCTTCATCGCTCATTGTAGGTTTGTTCGTTGTACTAGTAGTTTCGTTAGTGCTGCTAATAGCACTACCTTTACCTTTAGGAGTTTTTTTTTTGATGAATCCTTTACCTTTAGGAGTTTGTTTGCCTTTTAATGCTTTGTGTAATCTTGACTGAATCAAAATGTTCTTGACTTGTACTTGCCACAAGCCAAAATTGATTCGTCCATCAAACTTCTCCACATCAAATCTTAGCAGATTTGAAATTCAAGGCCAAAAAGGAAATTTACTATGTGAAAAATTATTACAATCACACAATTTTTCTCCTCATACCTTCAACCCTAAGACACCCACAAAGTTTCTTACAAGAAAAACTTTAACTCTCACCCAATAAGAATTTTAACTAAAGTTAAAAGTAATTACTTAAACTTTTAACTGGTGCACATAACCAAAGAGTCCAATCCTCCTTATTTAGGAAGCAAGTTCCTCCTCCCTTCATTCCTAAACCAATGTGGAATAGGAAAAGGAGCAACTCCTAACAATTTAGCTCCCCTTTCCTTCATTCCTTAACCAATGTGGAATAGAAAAAAGAGCAACTCCTAACAATGATTTCTTAAAATATGCTAAAATATTTTATTTATCATCCTTCTCAAAAAAAAAAACTATAATTGCAAACTCTAAAAAAAATCAATTTTAGAATAAAAATAATAATACATGTGTGAACAAGAGATTTCATTTTCTACAAAATATAATATATTATATTAATATAAAAAGTGAGTTACAATTTTTAAAAGTGAGTTTCATCTCAAATCTTTAAGCCTGTTTTTGGACTGGAATTATTTTTCTAAATTTCACTCAAACTCAAAAAAAAAGAAGAGTTGTACTTGTTTGGACACCACTTGACATGCTACTATTCATGTTTGTCCAGGTAGCAAAAAAATGAATAAAAAATAAATAAAATATTCAATATATACATATAAATATATAAAATTCAAATAACAATATCATCATTATACTAATAAAATATATTATTTTTGTCCCTCATTTACTAGACAACTTCTTAACTTGTCTCCACTTAATTCTCGTTTTTTGCAATCCACTCAACTTTTTTTGAAAAAAATGAGCTTTCTCAAAAAAAAAAAATTCAATCAAAAAACATCCTAAATAATTGAGAATACTTTATATTTGATCTCAAAATGAATTGATATTACTTCGTTAAAACTTCGCTTCTTCCATAATGTTATGTCTTTCTCTTGCCTTTTTTACTTATATGGAAAGACGTTAAAAAATTATTAAATTTGATTGGCAAGAAATTTGGAAAATTGGACATTTTAGTCCCTATTTTATTTTTATTTGGAAGAATTAGTTCCTATATTTTTTCTTTAACTTTTTAGTCCTCAAATTAAAATTGATTGGATAAATAAGTCCTTATGACCATATTTTTTCCTATTTTAAATGCCAAAAATCACATAATTTGCATAGATACATTTTTTTTTTTTTTAAAATTGGTAAAATACTCTTATTTAATATCACACTTATAAAATGCATGAATTTTGGCATAAAAAATAGGCAAAAATATGTCTAGAAGGACTTATTTATCCAATTAATTTTAATTTAGGGACTAAAAAAGTTAAAGAAAAAATATAGGAACTAATTCTTCCAAACGAAAATAAAATGGGGACTAAAATGTCCAATTTTCCCAAGAAATTTTCAATGGTAACCTGAATTGAGGAAACACTAATTTAACTTTTGCTGATTGATTTGTCATCTTCTACTCAAAATATTATTAATTATTTTATAATTAATTAGATAAAAATTTATTATTCACTCAACTAATAATATTTGATAAATTTTAATATTTATAAGATGCCAATTTTTTTTTAGTTTGATGTATCTCAAGAAATATGACTTTTTGTTTGATTATTTTAAAATATAAATTTTATATAACATTCACAGATTGTAAATCAATTTTATTTAAACCAATAACTTGATTTTTTTTACTAATTAATACAAATAAGAAAAAAGAGGTGATAAATTTTAATTTACTGAACAAACTTTCTTTCATCCATAAATCAAGCCTGATGGGCTTCCTTTTTTTTTTTTTTTTTTTTTTTTTTTCCTTCTTCTTCTTTCATTCCAGAAATATTTTTAATAAAATGAAAGTTGATAATAAGATAATAATTCAATAATATAATTCTTTTTATTTAAATATCAAAATTTTGAATTTAAATTTATGCCATAAAAGAATATTGACACTTATTCACATTCAGATTAATCTCAAGTTTTAAATGGAACGGCTGTATACGTGAGTGCGATTTCGATCTCTCGACTTCAATTAAGTTAAGAGAGTATTTTACCAACTCGACGTTTCAAAAATCTTATTATTACTATTATTGAGATTAGCAGCCAGAATTAGAGATTTAAACATATAATGAAATTGTTGAGAGTCGCCTTTGACCAAAACTTTCAGCAATAAGCTGCGTGCATTGTCAGAGATGACCTCAAGGCTGACGATTATTTGAATTCTTCAAACTTAACTCATTAATATTATTACTTACCAAAAAAAAAAAAAAAAAAACTCATTAATATTATTATTATTATTATATTTGATCATTATAAAATACACCTTGTACAGTTCTTATCTGTTTAAATAATTGTTAAATTAATTTTCAATAATAAAATGTAATTTATTTATTAATCAAATGACAATAATTTATTTATTTACAAATAAATTTGTCTGCCTTTTAAATGAATATTTTTTAAAAAATAATAATTATTATTTCTGGCTTGACATTAAAAAGATAAGCAATGTAATGTATTCAATCATAAGCAAAATAACTATTCTCTATCCACTAATTTTGGTTTGACTTTGACCGATACAAAGGCGGTATCAAAATTCAAAATAATCATCCCTCAAAAAAAAAAAAAAAAAAAAAATCCAAATAATCATAAGCGCAGCCCTGATTGCATTTTTTTTAAGAATGTATAAATATAAAATACTTCATACCAAATATAGATATAACTTCCCACCCCAAGTGTGGAATGTATGTATATATGTTGCTATTTTTTAATTCTTATATGTAATTTCTATAGTTTTTTTCAATTATTATTGTAAATTTCATATATATATAACGTAATATAAATATACTAATTGAACTGATTTTTAATATCTAATTAATTAAATTAAATAATAACTTTTAAATCTCAATTTTATATTTTTTTCATTTTTATATAAATTTAATTATGGTGCATTGTATGTAGGAGGAAGAGGAAGAAGAGGAAGAAATTAAAGTGGTTCAAATATAGATTCAAGGAATACATGCAAAGAAAAGATGAATTCATTGTTTAGTATTTCGAGTCAATCACCTTACTTTGAATATTTAAATTTCACACTACATTTCAAAAAAATTAAGGGGCATTAATTTAGATCTCAGAAGATTAAGTGACATAAAATCTAATTTTTCTTTATTTCAATCTTACAAATTCATTTTTGTTTGTCAAGATGACAATCTTCCAGCACACATACATCGTTATTTTTCTATAAATTTTATTTTTTAAAAAAATTAAATCATTTATTATGATTGTATTAAAACATCAAAATTCCATTCAATTACAAAAATATCCGAAATATATATATATATATATATATATATATATGTATGTATATGTATTCAATTATAAAAAGAATATATGTACAATATACAATAAATATATGCATATGTATATTAAAATCATATTTAATAAGTATATATATGAAAAATATTATTAAAATTGATATAT
>JAXGGT010000162.1:10688414-10710118 GCA_035583425.1 Marsdenia floribunda | reverse complement strand
AAGTAATACATTCTTATTATTTCTCATTGTTTAAATAAAATATCAAAGAAATTAAAGAATTTAGTTGTAAAAAAGAAAAAGAAAAGAATGAATTTAAAGGGAGATGAAGAGAACTATAATTAAAATTACAAAATTATCATTGATAAAATTACAAGAAAATCAAGAAAACTTTGAAATTTTACAAATCATGCCATTAAAAGAAAAATGGCTTCTAAAAGAATAGAATGTAATCTTATATATAAGATAAGATATAATACATTTTTCTAAAATAAATATTTATAGATTTTTAGTTTATGGTTAATAGTTTAGAAGAATGAGGAGTTAGAATATATTTTAGTTTTTTTTTTTTTTTTTTTTTAACGTAAAAGTACATGCATTTTAAAATTAAAGAGTATAAAAATGTATAGGGAAAATAGTCGGCTCAGTCCCATAATTATTTTTGAGTTATCGGTTCAGTCCCTAAACTTTTTGTTTAGCTCTATTCTGTCCTTAATCAATTTTTAAACTTCCAATGTAGTCCTCCAACAAGTTACAAGTAATTTTTTTTTTTTAATACAAAGATCATAGTGTGATTTTTTTTTTTTTTTAAAATATGTTGAAAATATTTTTAAATATATTAATATTGTAAAAATTAATTATCAATATCTAATTAATGTTTGTATTACATATAATTTTTTTAAAAAAAAATTCCACACCATAATAAATATTATGAAAAATTTCTCTCTTTATTTCACCAATTAATTATTTTGTTCTATATTCATTGAATGATAACTTAGACATATGAAAAAATAATTAATTGGTAAAATAAAAAGAGAAAATTTTGATAATATTTATTATGGTGCAAAAAAAATATATTAAAAATTAAATGTAATATAAACATTAATTATTATATACCTAAATTATATTGATAATTGATTTTTATAATATTAATAAATTTAAAAATATTTTCAATATATTAAAAAAATTCACATCAAAATATTTATATTAAAAAAAAATTACCTTTAACTTGTTTGGAAACCTGTTGAGCGACTATATTAGAAGTTTAAAAATTGATTGATGACAGAATAGAACTAAAAAAATATTTAGGGACTAAATCGACTGCTAAAAATAGTTCTGGGATTCAATCGGCTATTTTCTCAAATTTATATGACGACAAGCAAAAAAATATGAAAGTTATTAGATTTGGTCTCAAATATTTTAATTATTGGTACGGTTGATTCTTTTCTCTTTTTTTTTCGTTTTTATTAGTAATTTTTCAATGTATAATGTGCACCATCTCTTCACAAAATTGACTTGCCCTTTGTGAAGACAGAAACTAAATATATCTAACTGTTATACATGGGAGACTTAGGCTGTTTTTTTGTTGGAATTATTTTTCAAAATTTCACTTAAACTAAAAAAAATGAACTGTATTTGTTTGGACACCACATGATATGACACTGTTCATGTATGGTGAGTTGACAAAAAAATGAATAAAAAATTCATCAACTTACTATAAATATTCAATATATATGTAAATAAATAACTTAAATAACAATATCATCATTACACTAATAAAATATATTATTTTTGTCTCCCACTTACTAGACGACTTCTTAAATTGTCCCACCTTACTTCTCGTTTTTCACAATCCACTCAAGTCTTTTTGAAAAAGAATAAGGGTGTATTTGGATTGGAGTTTTTTTTGAGTTTGCTTATTTTTTTTAAAAAAGAGTTGAGTGGATTGCAAAAAACGAGGAGTAAGGTGGGACAAGTTAAGAAGTTGTCTAGTAAGTGGGGAACAAAAATAATATACTTTATTAGTGTAATGATGATATTTTTATTGAATTGATATATATTTATATTTTTTATTAATTAAGTGTAATGATTTTTTTATTAATTTTTTTTGCCAAGTGGGCAAACATGAATAGTATCATGTCAAGTGGTGTCCAAACAAGTACACCTCATTTTTTTGAGTTTGAGTGAAAAATTGAAAAAAAAAAAAAAAAAAAACTCCAATCCAAATACACCCTAAGCAATCTCAAAAAAAGTTTCAACTCAAAAACACCCTTAATAAATAAGAAAAAAAAAAGACCAACTGCATCAAAGATATAAATATTAGTAAACTTATATGCACCAAAAAACATAATAATTTAAGAATTTTAGATTAGAGATTGGAAGATCAATTGAGATTAAACTATATAACATGAAGTTAATAACATAGATTAAGAGATAAAAATAAATTAACAAGTTTGTAAAAATATGTTCATTATTTTACAATTTGTAATATATTCTCTAATATATTATTTAGTACTCAGTTAAAAAAAAAATACATATCAATTTAATTAATCTTAAAAATTAATGCTATTATCCCCCTTTAAATCAATTCTAGTTTCTAGTAACTCTTTTAGCCACATTCAAAGAAAATCTTTTAGAGAAAGTCCTTGTTGAAGCAATGGAACCCATAAATATGAATCACACGTGTTGGGAGTTTGCGACATGATTGTAAGTCTAAGCGGATTCACGATCAACTACTGTAAATAATTTTTTATATTTTATAATAAATCGTTTACAAATTATAAATATGAGAATGAAATATCACAATAATACCTTTTCAATAATGGATGGGCCATGTGATGACAACTCTCGATTCTCTACACCATAAGAGGTGAGACTGCCGAGGGAAGTCTCTCATGCGTTGTGGATCTTATAATTATTTTTGAAATTGTGACACCTAGCTACACTACATGTCTTGTTTATAGATTAATGCAAACATAATAAGTTTCGACACTGACCACTACCAAATCATTGGTAATAAATTATTTTTGTTGGGTCAAAAAGATATATCATTTTATATTTATGATAGATATTTATAAATTATAAATGCGAAAATAAGATATCACAAATAACTCTCCATATGTGGATGGACCTTGTGATAATCCGGTAGCTTTCACTTCTCTAAACCATAAATGACAAGGTAGATAGGGGGAGTCCATCATGCAATGCGAACCCTATTACTATTTTGAGATTGTGGCACCTAACTACACCATACGTCCTGTCTATAGATTAATGTAAATGATTTGTGGTTATGCAAAGTTGATTGTTCTTTGATGCATTAGGATAGCAAGAAAGTTCAATCATCATAGGTATTGTTTTTGAGAGGGCTCTTTGATGGTAAAGTCAAAGAACGTTTGTAAGATAGGATTATATTTGTAATTGAATGACTTTCACTTACCTTTGTATCGACTGAATGAACGAGTTTTATATTCTCATTCCTTACACAATTGGGTGGCTCCCTTGATACATTATAACGATCTCTCAGAAAATTATGCTTTTGGGCGCTCTATTATTGAAAGTGCACGTATTGAACCGGGGATAGTGTCTCTCTCTCTCTCTCTTTGCTTCTTCCCTTTTTCGCCTGCGTTAGCCAAATTCCTTTATGGTTTGCCCTGGACAGAAGTTCCCGACCAACTTAGGCGCGAACCGAATAACCTTTTCTCCCTTGAAATGTTGACAAATGGAAGATTCGCAGCCTTACAAGTGAATGACCATTGCATATTTCACGTCACTCCATCGTATTATGTGGCAGTCATGGTGGGTCTATTATAAGCCAACTCAGCTCAAATTCCTTTCAGTAGATATAACAAATATGAGTACTAATCACTACCAAATCATTAGTAATTAAAGCAATGGACTGATTAATTACCATTAATTACATGTTTAGTTTATAATACATTAATACTAACAAATTAAAGTGTATTTGGAATAAATTTTGATTTTAAAAAAATTACATTTTTTTTCATTCAAAAAACTATACTCATTTGAACAATATTGAAAAAAAAAAAAAAGACTCCTGCTACAAAACACTCTTTGAGATTTCTAATGCGTTTAAAGATCTTTTAGTTTGTTGTTGAAAGAAGAAGATGAAATCAAGCCTTTTTTGTAAATAAAGTCCGTAAAAGGTGGTCAGAGTGCTATAAATTTAGATGATATGATTATTATATTCTTTAGTTTGTTGCTTGTTTCTATTGTATTCTTAATTTTATTTGACTCATGTAAAATTTTTAAGTTGAATATTTTATTTCTGTCTAAATTTTGATGTCTTTTTTATTTATTTATTCATATAATATATATATATATATATTTTTTTAGGTGGTATCTCAGGCCCTTTTGGCCCAAACTAATCCACTCAAGGAGGCCCAACAGTGCGGGTATACCCGTACGTGCGAATATATCTCGAACTGTGGAACCCCGGGTGAAGTTTGAACCCTTAACCTCTTTGACCTATGGCCAGGAGAGATTCGAACCCTCAACTTCCTGGTTTGTCAAGAAGTAAGGGAGAGACTCCTAAACCAGTAAGCCAGGAGAGGAACTTCTATAATATTTTATCTTTATTAATTAAGTTTTAAGTAATTAAAAAAAAAAAGAAAAAAAAAATGGAAAAAAGAAGAGAAGAAGAAGAGGGAGAGGAAGAGAAGGGTAAAAATACAATGTAAATGGCAGGAAAAAGTTCAACTATTGCTAGTCTTTATTTGATTGAAAATGAATGGCGGGATAGTTAGGAGAGAGAAACATTAGTTACATACATAAATCATAATACATTTTTCTAGAAAACTAATAAAATTATTTTTATATTTATTTTTTTAAAAAAAAAAAAAAAAAAACACACGGAAATAAGTGTACAAATAAATACCCTCCATATTATTAATGTAATTTTTTTTGATTTTTTTTTTTTTTTTAACGTTCCTTAAATTTATAATTTTTGAAATAATAAGTAAAGCTAAGCTGTCTATTATCAAATACCCATCGTATTGGATATTAATATTTAATTATAAGTGTAAATAAATAAAAATAAATAAATAGGAACAAAACGATTTGACCGTAATCGTGGCATCAGGCACGTGAAATAATTTTCTGCTTGGATGCTCTTTTACGTTTCTGGCTTACTTTTTCACTTCCATCCATACAAATATATAACGTATCCTTATTTTATTAGTATTTAAAAATAATAAGATAAATGTTTTATCATATAATTATATTATTATTATATATATTTTTTTAAAAAAATAACTTTATAATAGATATTTTATTTTTTTTAGAAGGGTATTTTGGATAAATTAAGTCTTTGTCTAAAAGACAAGAATTTCACGTTTTATTTCCTTCATTATTTTTAAGACATATTAAAATATTAAAATGATATTCATTTATTTATTTCACTCTAAATTTTATAAAATTAATGTAATATTTATTAATATATTTTTTTCCTTGAATATCCATCTATTGAATGCTCTTTTATTTATAGATGAAAATATATATATAAAAAAATAATGAATTTGATTGATCAAGAATTCTATGGTAATGTGAGCGCAATCTTAGTAAAAAAAATTTATTTACTCAATTAATAATAGTTGATAAATTTTAATGTTTACATCATTTATATAAAAAATAAAATTAAAGTGTATTTTAATATCTTTAATGAAAAAAATATTAATTTATATATATATATATATTAAAAGCGTGGAGTTTTATTTGATAATAAGTAAGAAATAATAATTAAGAAATTAAGTGGAGTATATTTGATTTTGATTTTGACTGGTGTTGATTTTACTATTTATGGAAGGAGCTTTTGGGAAATATAGTTTAGAACAAGTGAAAAGAGGGTGTTATCCTTGGGTTCTCGAGTTTGAAAAACGAATTAAATTTTATAGATATTATAATATAATTATTATATTAATAATTTTTAAAATAATGTAATGAGTGTTGATTTTACAGTAATTTGACAATTTAAGTGGGTTCTATATCTTATGATTTAACAAAATTAATGTAGATATTGTCTAAATAAAAATTATCAATTTATTTTTAAAATAAGTAAAAACACTCAAAATAAAAATTAATTTAAATACACCTCTGGTGCTCCGTTGCATCCGGCTCCCCCGTTATGTGAATTATCTAATTATTCCTCTTTGATTTATAAAAAACAAAAAAAAAAGAGATAGCATACCATGGTGAATTCAACAAAAGGAGGACTCCTGAATCCTCAGATGATAGTTTCCTTAATATAGTGCATAATATTTGAATATGTGCACGAAATTTTTGCGTAACTAAACAAACAAAAAGTCTCTTTTATAAGCAGCAGTCAGAATAGCTTTTCCTTCTCCTTTGTCTCATCTCATTGTCATTGCTGTTTGATGCTGATTGGTTTCACACTCCACAGGCTTTCTGTAATCTAGTTTTTGTCCCCCAGCTTTCTCTGTTTCCCATGTATCATCTCTTTTCTCAAAACACCCAAATATCTTCGGAGCTATCTTGGTGATAAAGCTTCTCAATCGTTTCTTTCTTTATTATTATTTTGTGTTTCCAACTTCTCTTTCTGTTTAAACTTTGTGAATCTTGGTGTTTGCGAAACATGATACCAGGCAATTTGAGGGATAGTTTGCGGTCCGTGTACGTGATATTTGCATTCTGCTCTGCCCTTGTTTTGGGCGCTCTCAAAAGTTTGTATTTCTTTTTTCGCCCTTTTTTGTTCTGTTTCTGTTAAACCCAGAGTTTCACGCCTTTTCTGTTGTTTAAATTAATGGTTATGTTTTGTTGGTCGGTGCGATGATCCCGTCTTCAAACATGTTGCAGGTTTGTTGGTTGGTCCGATTGCTGGTCTAATACTGATTATAGGGAATGTTGCGGTGATTTTGGGACTCTTCCCTGCACATGTTGTCTGGACAGTTTATGCCCTTGTCAAGTATGAACTGTATCCAGTCTTTCATTTTTTTTGTTTCTTTGATGGAGTGCGATCACGTCGTATAAAAAAAGTCAATTCATATTTTTTCCCTTTTTCAGGAAAAATAAAAAATAAAATAAAAATTGTACTTTTGTTCCCAGGACAAACAGGATTGATCCACCATTAAAACTAGCTTTCTTTTTTGCTCTGCCGGCCTTATTTGGTATCTGGCTGGGTTTAAGCATAGTTGCTAGTGTTCTTGTGGGAGTTGGATATGGATTTTTTACTCCTTGGATTTCTGCTTTTGAGGCCTTCAGACATGATGATGACTCCAAGATGTTCTTCCACTGCATTGTGGTAAACCCTCAAGCTGGCCTTTTAGTTCCTAGTATTTTACATTTTTTTTTTTCCCTCTTTTTTTTTTTTCCCCCTTTCCTGCTCTACTGTTGCTCAAATGGCACCACCACTATTCTCAAAATCTAGGATGGAACTTGGGATACTATCAAAGGAAGCTGCACAGTAGTTCGAGACTTCGCTGACATTTGCTTTCATTCTTATCCACTGTTCTTGAAAGAGCTGAGGAACTCCGCCGGTACAGAGGGGGTTCAACCCCTGAGGTGAGTCTCATCCCCGCACAGAGGGGATTCTTTTGGTTGCTTACTGATCCCTTGCTGACCCCAAAAAGAAAGAAAAGGGCAATTATTTGATAAATTCTGAAAATATAAAAATTTTGAAATCTTTGGATTAAATAGTTATGAGCATGGTGTATTTTCATTTTTGGCAAAGGATTCTGCAGAGCAACTTCACATTGCCACCAAAAAAAAAAAAAAAAAAAAAATTTACATTGGTAAAAGCCACCTACTGAAATCACACGCATTTTCATTTTCTGGTCTTTATGATAGAACTTTAAAAAGGAAAGCATTCTGCAAGAAGTAAAGAAAGTACAGTGTCATAACCAAAGGGTAAGTAAATTCTAGTAAAGAGGTAATCATAACAAAAAAAAAAAAAAAAAAATTCTATAAAGAGGTTGATGAAGAAAATATATGTAAGAGATAATCACTGTTTGCACTAGATAGATGACTGCACATTATTTGCATATTGGTTAAAGCCACATATCAGAAATTATATGAACTCCAGACTTATCTGTAATGCAGAAGTTCTTTGCTAAAGATACTTGTCCAGGGCGCACTCATCTCTGCGATTCATTGATTTGCTTGAAACTGATGTACAGGTTCATTCAAGTACCGGGATGTATCATTGCTGGGCTCACAGGGCTGGTTGTGGAAATTCCTTTGTACACAGCTATTGCAGTTGTAAAGAGCCCATACATGTTGTTCAAAGGCTGGCAAAGATTGATACATGATTTAATCAGTCGTGAAGGGCCATTTCTAGAAACAGCTTGTATACCTATTGCAGGTTTGACCATTCTTATGTGGCCACTTGTTGTTATCGGGAGCATTTTAATGGCTATTTTCTCTAGCTTCTTCATTGGGCTTTATGCTTCTGTTGTAGTATATCAGGTATACATTTCGACCATTCATTATTTTCTATCACATATATGGCTTACACTTGGAATTAATCCCAGAAAATCTTCTTGATATGTAGGAAAAGTCATTCAAGAGGGGCATTGCTTACATAATTGCTATGATTGCTGAATTTGATGAGTATACAAATGATTGGCTTTACCTTCGAGAAGGATCCATCCTTCCAAAGTAAACTAGTCCAACAATTCACGGTTTAAAAGTTACATGTGCTATTAATGTAGTTGGATATAAGTGCTTTTCTAGCTTCTTTCCATCTTAACAATTAAAAAATACCGGTTACATTTTCCTTGGTCAGGCCTCGATATCGCAAGAAGAAGAAATCCAACTCATCAGAGTCATCTGTTGGACAAGGCTCTTCAATACAAGGAAAATTCAACCCTGTCTACACAGAAGCACCTGGGATGATAGTGCCAACCTTGTCCTCATCAAGATCAGTGAGAGAGGTCATAAAAGAAGTTAAAATGGTGCAGGTATGATTTTTAGTTAATGATCCAATATGGATA
This sequence comes from Marsdenia floribunda, assembly GCA_035583425.1. Lineage (NCBI taxonomy): Eukaryota > Viridiplantae > Streptophyta > Magnoliopsida > Gentianales > Apocynaceae > Marsdenia > Marsdenia floribunda. The sequence continues at coordinate 10,701,377 of JAXGGT010000162.1, read as the reverse complement.
GTTGCTACATATATTTGCCTATGATGGTAATACGACACCCCAGTTTATACTGAACATGGATAGTTGCAGATCTTGAAATTTGTTATCCAATTGCTGGGGTATTATAATAAAATTGCATTTGTTTTACATTTAATGCACCCAACTTGATGGTATATCTGTCTTCTGCAAGTTATCCTCGAGTAATAGTGAGAGTTGTGTGCTAACCTGACCAGTATAAACTCGATATCATCAACTCTGATTCTGTTCTCCAATAGTATTGTGAAAATTTGAGGAAAAGTTCAGATTCAGTAAATGGCTATTTAGTTCTTGCAATCTGATCAAATTAATTTATGCTTGGCTTAATTAATAAAGGTGTGGAGTTACATGATGAGGTTGTGCGAAATGAGGGGCAAAGAATTACTGGATGCAAATGTGATTACACCGACTGACCTCGCTGACTGGTTGAAGGCAAAGAATGACGGTGATGCACGGATTATTGATACTGGATTGCCCTGTTATTCGTTCTTGCAAACCATCTTATACTCTATTAAATGTGGATCCGATGGTTTGATGCTTCTTGACGATGTTGAAATTAATCACCTGAATCGCCCTCAGGACAGACTTCTGGACTGGTTTTTCCAGCCTGTTATGGTCCTCAAAGAACAGATGAGGGTAATTCGACTTGAAGATGGCGAGACAAGGTTCTTGGAGAAAGTTGTCCTCTTTGCAAGCAATGCTCAGCGACTCAAGGCATGGGATAATGGCAGTTCCATACCACAAGATGCTGTTAGGGCTGCTCAAATTGAAGGCATAAGCAGAAGGTAAGCATTAAGACCAGTAAATTTTCCTTCTTGGTAAACGTTTCAACTTTCAAATTTATTACACAATCTGCATGCATAGTTTGCAATCTTTTTAATTTTCCTGGTTGGACTAATTAATGGTTTCTTCTTCTATCCATTTATTGAAAAACTGGACTAATTCTGCATCATAAATAACTCAACGACAATTAGTTGGGAAGGAAACCATTAGAAGTTGAACTCCCTAGTCTACAAGAAAGGATGGCTTAATTTTCTTTTGTTATTATCATCATCCCATTTGGAACTTTCATATCCACTGTAACTGGAAGTCATAGCATGGATATATCCATTGAAATTGAGTGATGGAACAGAGCGCCACCAGGAATTCTTTTGTCCCACTTCCTTTTTAAATTTAAACAAAACTATAATGAAATTTCATTCATGGCAGGATGATTGGAATGATTGGAAGTGTTTCGAAATTTCCTACTTACAGAAGGAGATTCCGACATGTAGTGAAGGAATTGATTGTTTATTCCATGGCAAAGGAAGGATCTTCCAAAGCTATACCTTGTTCTGCTGCTAAAGACGGATCAACCAGATCGTCATCTATCAGATCAGTTGCTTCCGTAGAAATTGTATAGAAACATACAGACCCGCACCCCCCCGCCCTCTCTCTCTCTCTCTCTACCGTTCTTAGTCATGTAAAAGAATCTGTAGGCTGTAATCTCCTGATACGATACACGATACACTAATATTTACATAGTTGTTCTCTTAAAATTAAAATAAAAAAGCTTTTCTGCATTGAATATAACATTTATTGCTTCAGAAGCTTTTTTGGTTCTTGAAAATGGCTGCTTGCCCTTTTTGGCTTCAGCTTATTACCTATAGCTTACTGATAATCGATCATATAAGAATACTGCTGGCCACGGCGACCAAGATTCGATTTAGCAGCTTCTTACGATTCAATGAAGAGTGAGTAAATTCGGGGGACCTCGTAAAGTCTCAGTACGACACGTGGATGAGGTTGTTCGTGTCAAACGAGATTAAAGAGCTCTGACAAATGGAGTGTCTGAACTCCCATGGTTTTATGCAAATGTAGGGCTAGAGGACCTAGGGAAGGAGGAGGGACGGCCAATTATCTATCGCCGCATATATATATATATATATATATATTTTGTTATATGAATATAAAAATATTATTTAAGTATTATAATTTATTGATAATTTAAAAGAGATTTTAATAAAATAATGATATTTGATATATTTATATTATTAAAATAAATAATAAATAAATAGTACAATATGAAAAATTAGTTAATTTAGTCCCTATTTTATTAATTTTTTACAGTTTTGATTCTATTATTATTCTTTTATTTATTTATTTATTTATTTATATTCATGATCGTTTTGATTATTTTTATGATATTTTTTAATTAATTTTTATAAGTTAAGACCTTATAATTACTTTATTTTTGTTCTAACTTGATTGGATAAGTGAAAATTTATATTAGAAGAAAAGGATAAGACTTGTTATAAAATTTTAACTTAATAAAAAATAGTCAAAATATGATATAAAAAAAATTAATAAAATAGATATTAAACTAACTAATTTTCCTATAATTAATATATTTAGATAATGAAATAGAAGATATACTAAAAAATTTCAAGTATTTATATAATGATAAACATAAGTATTTATATTTACTTATCAATATATATATATATTAAAAATATCAATTTTATTAATAAATTAAATAAAAAACTTTTTTTTGTCAAGAAGCGTAGTTCAATTGATAGCAGCTTCACTTATGATTTGTAAGGTCATAAATTTGAGATACGACAGAAGTAAATTTCAAAAAAAAAAAAAAGAAACTTTATTAATTATTATTATTATTATTTACAAGCATTCCCTTTTAGAATTACGTTGCTCGTAAATAATCAATAATAAGGGAGACCACCAAAAGCTCTCTAGTACGTATATGGTAAATATGTCAAAATCAAAATTTTAAATAAATAAAAAGTAAAAAAAATTGTAAGATTCTAGAAGAAACATTGCTTGTGACAAATTTCAACAATTATTATTTATAGTAAGAATGCGAATCTTACTTTTGATGAATTATTTGACCCTACTCCTAATACTATATTACTACTAACTATTCACTAAAATAAAAAATTTTATCCCCTATCAGCTGTTTCTTTTTTTTTTTTTTTTTAAAAAAAAAAAAAAAAAGAGAGCACAAACATTAATAATAAAAAATTAGAATTGGGTCCCAACTTCAGGACGGAATTGTAGTTCAGTCCATGGGCCTCCGTAAAATAGCCCAACTAGGCCCACCCCCTGAGCAAAAATAGTGGAATTTGAAATAAAAGTGTGGGGTCCGAAGATTTTTAATTATTTATGGGGAGTTTATTAATGAAGTCACCGGATCCAAGAAAAGAAGAATGCTTTGGTAACAAGTGATGTCAATTCCTATAACTATGGCTATGCTTCTTACAACTACTACTAAACACTAAGCGGCTAGAAAAGTCCAATAAGTATAGCCGCCGCTATCGCAATTTATTGGTAGGTTTTTTTTTTTTTTTTTTTTTTTTTTTTTTTTTTTTTGAGGGGGACGGAGGTTAATTAGTAGTATATTAAAAGAGATGGCATTAAATCAAGAGTTTGCTTTGGTACAAGTACTTGTAAGTGAGAGAGTGTATATATGTATATATATATGTACATTGCATTTATTTGGGATTCCAAAGTGCATAACTTTGTGTCAGCTGATCTTCAGTTCTAAATTCTAATCCACACTTTCTTTGTTTCTTTTACCAAAGTGCCCAATCCCCTTCACGTGTAAAACTAATGAAAATTCCTTCCCATATTTGTCAATCAAAAATTCACAGTTGACAGATTAAATGAAAATAATCACAACAATGGAAAATTTCTTTTGTCTTTTTTCTTTATCTCTCTCTGTATATAAAGAATTAGTTTAGCATACATTTTTACATTAAATATTATTTATTTATTTATAAAAAAAGAAAAGAAAAGAAAAGAAAAGAAAGAATACTTACAGATCAATTATTTGGAGATTCAGCGGATGTTAATTTGGGGTATTGATTAATGTCAAATATAGTTTAGCTGAATTTGGCATCAATTAGTGAGTATAAAACATTGTGTGTTTGGTGAATGTTTTTGCCACAAACATCCCCGACATTTGAACCTGTCTTTCTGATTCCTTGGATTCATCTTTCTAGTCCTTCCATGAATTAAATGTCAATTGAAGATCATTCATGTCGTTTGATAACCTTTTCCTCTTTTTTCCTTTTTTTTTTTTTTTTTTTTGTTTTTTACCATAAATCAACTTACTACTAGATGCTGATCAGTAACCCGGTCCAGGAGATCATACCAAATCTGGAAAACCCATTCCATCGATTTAATTATTAATTTATAACTCATGACAAGTGTGGGAAAAATATAAGTATAACCTCTGGATTAATTTCTCTACATACAGTTGTGGAATTCTTTTTTTAATTAACCAAGAATCAAAGCCGTGGTGGTGTGTATCTCTTTAATTAATCGGGTAGGTTTATTTGTATATAATTTCTTGAATATGATTGCAACCTCAAGAAATGAATCAAGTCTCGCCATTGCCCGAATCTCCTAGCATGTGCACCTTAATTTTACCTTCTCTTTCTGTTTCAGAATCAACACAATCATTACCACACAACGTGACAAAGTTGCTTCTCTCTCTCTCTCTCCAGAAGACATCGGCCAGCCTATTTCTTGACCCAATCCTTGTCTCCTTACCCCAACCCAGACCCATCCCGCTTCTTTCTGTAGTTCGACACCGCCGATTCATGCATGCCACATTAATTAAATGGGGCTAACATCAATTAATGGACCACTACTCCTTCCATACAAGAGAGCACAGCACCTGTTGCTTGGATTAAAAAGCAAATTCAGCCCCGACCCCTTTATTCCTATCTATCTATCAACTTTCTGCGAAACATGTACACATGGAGAACATCATATTATCATGTATATGCATAAATCCAATTCTTGTAGTACTGCTTGAGTTTCCCACATTGTAAGTCCGCTATGAGTAACGGAATAAAAGGGTTGAAGTAATTATTTCCATGTGCATCTCGTACTTCTGTGTGATACACGTAAAGAGAGTGGGCTAAAAAAACAAAGGAGTTTGGAATTGGAAGGTCTTCAGACTTCAAATAGTATACCCCCCCCCACAAATGGAGATCAGGAGACCAAGTTATCTCTTCATCCAACACGTGTCCGTAACTTACACGGCAAGGTCTGCTTCAGTGTTACCCACCTATACCTACTGACTCTAGGATATTCTCCTCTACCCCTCCCTTCCTCCCTCAACCGCCTCCGCCCCCGCAAGTGATCTTTCCGGCACCAATCAACTCTTCTCCCTTTTCTAGCTAAGCCTCACCCGCCAACTGGTATCCTTAATGAAAAGAATATTACTTTCAAATATAAAAAATATGGTTCCAATCAGAAACAAATTCCAGAATTTAATCGGACAAATGACCAACGTCTCATCAACAAAAGCAGTACTTTCCGCATTACACAGGAAAAGTCTACTTTTTCATTTTCTCTTTTCTCTTTTTTCATTTTCTTTTTAATTAAAAAGGAAAAGAAAAATATAGCACACAGTTCATTTCTCTACACACAGACACACACACAAAGAGAAGGCAAGCTGCGGAGTCACTGTTAATTTCCAAAGCTAAACCGACACAGAAAAATCTTTCTTCTTGTTAAAACAAAGACAAATTATGGAAGAGCAAGTAAACTGCAAAATAACTGTACAGATCATTCTGAATTACTCTTATTCATTAAAAACCTAAAGTTGGATTAAACAGCTGACTTGACAATTTAAATTAGTAGTACTACTTAGTCTACTGCTACTAGTTGCAGAACTGAACTACAGTTACTCGTAGTCCGTAATCTGAGGAGAATCTTCCGGCTCCGGTCAGTGATGTTGTTGAAGCCTTCCCGGTTCATAATAGTTAGCTAGCTATAGCCTTGTATACGTTTCCCGCTCATGGTTTTACACGAACCCAATTGTAGCGCCCTTCTAACGGCTGCTCCTTCACGAAGTCAAAGTTATACCTGCGCGCAGATACAATCACAGAAAGGAGTTCTTCTTTAGATCAAAGGCAGTTAAATTTAAATACCGTAAAGCTCACTTAATTTTATTATTATTTTTTTAAAAAAAGCAAACTGATTAAAATTGAGATGTCGAGAAGGAAAGGTACTTCTCAGCATATTGTCTCTGGAGATCCTTTTCGGCGGCAGAAAAGAATTCATCGATTTCGGCACTGGATGGCATCTTCTTGGCCACGGAACGATGACGAGAATTTATCTCGGACGCGGGCTTTCTTGTTGACTCCAGTTCGCCGGATTCACCTTGAATCTCGCTCGAAGGCGTGCTTTCTCTCCTGTAAAGTGGACACGGATGAGATGGTAAGAACTCTTTGGCAAGTGAAGGAGACATGAAGACGGAGTATTGTAAACTTTGTCCGCGTGAAATAGAAGAGGTGGCTTCTGGTGTGAGAGAATTTCAAACTGAAGAATTTAAAAAGAAACAGTTCGCTGGTTGCCACTCATAAATCCTTTCAAAATTCGAAATCAAGAGGATAAACGTGACCTTCAGAATTACTTCAAAATTAAATAAGGCCACACGCAGAGAAATTTGGAAGGACGAAGGAAAACTAAAAACAAGTACCTCTCTCTCCAGCTCCCATATTCGTGGTACGTCGACCTTGATGATAAACCAAGACGCTCCTCCTGCCAGAAAAACGAAATAATCAAATACAAAATCTCGAATATTCAACAAAGTGCCATCATGAATTCTGGTGAGATTTTACAGTTAGACGAGCATTTTTATCTTGCTGCCGAGATATTAATTCAACGTTAGAATTCAACTTTTGAGCTGTAAATTTTACGTACCTCCAGATCTACAAACTTAGAAATTTCCTTATCAAGCTCAGTCGAACCATTGCTTGAACAACAAGATGCGCATGGATCGTTTGAACTCGATTCTTCTTTTCCAAAATTGAAATCGTCGAGTTTGACAACGAGACTACGGGGACTTCTCCTCTGGGATGCAGAAGAACGGTCCAATTCTCCAGCCACGGCCTTCCTCTTTTTCCCAACCTCTGCCGTAACGGCCTTTGCCTCTTCTGATGATGAAGATGGAGCTCTCGCCACCTCCACGAGCGCAACCTCCCCAATTTCCACGCATTTTGTCATACTAGATGCCTTCTCATCAATTCCCTCTTTTTTCTTCTCTCTCTATTCAGACGAATACCCTAGCTACCAGAATTAAGGCCTACAATCTACAACGCGAAGAAATATCCTGAACCAAATGGAGAGAATTTCAGTACGTACGTGAAGGAAACCTGCAAACAGAAGCTCTGAAAAGATCTTCTTGGTTCAGTTGCAGCTGCTTCTTTTTCTGTTGAGAGAGAGAGAGAGAGAGAAAGTGTTGGGAGACGGCGATAGATGATGATGATGATGAGGACCCTGATGGCTGGTGGGGGTTCCGTCCAAGGGTTGGGATCCGGTTTTATTGCCTATTTAGTGTTTTAAAAAAGTGGTCCCTGTAGCTTGAAGTCCATTTTTATACTTAATTTAACTCGGTTAAACGGATTTTTCATGAAATTTTAGTAACGGCGTTTTTTTTTTTTTGGAAGGCTCCGTTATCCAGATCTGAACCGTGGCGTGGATTCATTTCTTCTCGGCTAATCATCTCGGTAGGGTACGGACACTCCCGTGAATATTTGAAAATTTCCGTGACTACTATTTTTTTTTTTTTTCTTTTTTGGTGGGGGGTAGAAAAAGCGGAGGTAAAACAATGGAATCTTGCCGTTGCGATAACGGATGCAATTCCCGGCTATACGGTTGGTAAAGATTCGTTGAACAAGTCTCGGAGAACATGATCAGTGTAATTAGTAAGGTCTAGAAAATAAAATTTGATTTTTTTTTTTTTTTTTTCATACTACAAAATTCATATAATAATTATTAATTTTTATTTATGTTTTTAATATATTTTCAATTAATATTTAAATATTCATTAAACATTTTTAATGTTATTAAAAGATCTTTTAATTTTAATATATAAAATTTAATAATTATATATATATATAATATGTTTCAATTAATATTAATTTTTTTTTAAAAAAAAAAATTTTAAGGCACTTTCGTCTTTTGATATATTTCGAACTCATGATCTCTTAAATTATAAGCGAGACTATTACCCACTGAGCTAAGCCTTCTTGATATAATTGTTGTAATTTAAAAAAGAAAAATAAAAATTAATAGTTGTTTAACAAGTATTTATTAGGCAACTAAGAAAAAGGTGTGGGAAATTTGCCAAAAAACAAGAGAAAAAAGAAAAAGGTGCGGGAAAGAGAGTAGAGAAAGTTTCCCCACATTGGACATGAAATTTTTTCACTGATGGTGATTTTTTTTTTAGGCTTTTAAAGGGTCAACAAAGAAACAGGAAAGCGAAAGTTATGTAGGTAAGGTAAAGACGGCTTTTCATCTCATTTCCTTTTAACCATTGTTATTATTATATATTATTATTTCAATTATTACTTTGCACTCTTCCCTCCAAAAACTAGCAAATATATATATAATTACATTCAATTTGAATCATTTTTTGTAAATAAGATTCCCAAACAAGGAAGAATATCACTGACATTTTTTTTTCCATGTCACCAACAAATGCTTTCTTTTAAAAAAAAAAATAATAATAAAAATTAAGGTAATAAAGGTAATATTTTTTTTTGAGCCGGTTTGAACCTGCGATCAACCAAGGGAGGGGAAAGCTACATGCCACTAGGCCAAAGGCTACTCAGCCAATAAAGGTAATATTAAATCTTAAAATAACAAGTTTAATTTTAAAAAAAAAAAAAAACTAAAATTAATGTTTTTTAATACTAAAATAATTTTTAATTTTACTTTTATTTTATAAAGAATAATTAATGTATTTATTAATTAAAATAATATTTAATAAAAATTATTAATAAATGCTACATTAATTTTACAAATAAACAATTTGAAAAATTACTAATTATCTTCATAACATGATATGTTAAAAAAGGGAAAATTTTATTTAAAATTAAGTGCATTAACTTATGTTATAAATTTAATGTATTCATGCAATTATTAGAAAGTTTCAAAGAGTGAGAAGACAAAGTAGAATCTAATTTGAACGAAAAGAGACAAATGGGTACAAATGATTAGAAGAAGAAGAAGAAGACGATAAATAGCGAATTTAGTAGACTAATACTCCTTACATTTTTTTTTTCAAAAAAAAAATATATATATATAAAAACTATTTATTTATTCAAATATCATTTACTTTCATATATATATATATATATAAATAATTATCAGATTTAATCTTATAACAATTTTCAATTATTCGAGTTGGTCTTAATTTTTTTCAAATAAATTAATTCTTTATCTATTTTTTATTGCTCAAATCGATTTGCCAAATTTCAATCAAAATTTTCTTATGTATCATGCACATAAGTATTAAGGAAAATAATAATAATTCAACTTTTTTTTTGTCTAACCAAGGGTATCCACTGCCGACAACATTGATTTATTCCTTTCGCTGTTGGTGCTCTCCCATTAGAGGTAAACAACTGGCCATGAGATGTGCTCCATTCCCATGGGCGGGATTCGAACTCTCAATTAATCTCATGGTTAACGGACGAGGTCATGAGCAACCACCACACCACTCCTCATAATTATAATTCAACCTAAATTTTGATAAAACTTCTTTAATTACTCTTATAAAATTTTTAAATTATGTTATGTAAAATAACATTTTTAATGATTAAATAATCTATAAATAAACAAAATTGAAATACAATAATTATTTTATTTGGTCAACCTAAATTTTGTTAAAATATCTCTAATTTAAAATTTTTATTACCTATGATAACGCCTTTATAAATTAAATAATCTATAAATAAATAAAAATATAATATAATAATTATTTTATTTTGTTAAATAAAAATCATATATACCAGTGGACAATGATTTCTCGTCTGCAAAATATAAATTAAAAATAATACAAATATGAAATCAATGTAAAATATATTTCATTAATTCGTGAATATGGGTTACAATCTCTTATTTGATCCGCTGATTCTCCCTGTCAATGAATTTGAGGGCCTTTCAGATTTGATATGATTCCAATGATTTTTTAGGCTTGATCTTGGAAAGAATTTGGAATTGGAAGGAGAAGAATTTGATATGACATAGTTTCTCTATCTCAAGAGTTGTGTTCCCTTCTTGAAGCTCTCTCTTGGCCTTCTATTTATAGAGGGAGGGGAGCCTCAAGTCTTGCCACGTGTCAATATGTGATTTGTCACGGTAAATTAGAAAAGTAATTAATAATTAGTAATAAGTAAAAAATAAAAATGCAAAGTAAGAGGGTAATTAGTAAATAAAAGTAAAGTTTAGTAAATAAAAGTAAATTTTAATTGAGTAGAATTTTTGTTACCACAAAATTACTATTTTTAAAAATTACAACATTTTACTATCTACACCCATCACATGTAAAAATTAATTAAGGTGGGATTGGTGTCGGAAAAGCATGGGATGTTTGAAGGTGAGGCTCGTGATTCTGAGCAGCTACTACTAGTAGTAGTAGTACTACACAGTAGATGAGGGATGCACAGCTATTTAATTTAGGGCCATAACCCCAAAAACCGTTATGTTATTAAAAGAATTAATGCACAAACCCAAAAACCAAAAAAAAAAAAAAAAAAAAAAAGGAAGTTAGTCTCCAAAATAACCATATGGGGATAACATCACACGTGGGGCTCTCATTGATTTCTCCTAAGGCTCTCTCGAATGGTCGGCATGTTGGACCACCAGCTATAAAGCTTGTGCTTTTGTGGGGATCCAATCCTAGCCGTTAAAATTTGATCTCATACTCCTACTACTACTACTATATTTTACAACTCTTACATTTCTGCAATTAATATATAAAAATAGTACTAATTCTAAATCTCTCATTTTAGTTCATTTTATATATATATATATATTTAATTTCCCTTTTTGTATAATAATAAAAGAAATAAGAAATTGCTTCAATAAATTAATTACGAAATCTGAAGAATATCCTTATATATATATATATTATGGTCATCATTGGAGTAGTATGTGATTACTGTTTGTGATGGTGGAATAATAAGAATATATAAATAATTAAATATATATCCTTAGTTATATCTTCTCCCAAGAAATATATCTTTTGCTCCCACGCATTACTTACTGCTACTATTAATCTTCAAAAGAAGATACTTCGTACTACATTAATTATACCTTTTTATGTAATTTCACATGTTGTACAATTTTTTCTCTTTTACCTCGGATTCATTTTGTGTTGCCCATAATGTTGTCAACTTTTGACACAATATATATATATATATATATATTTTAAATCACGAATCATCTATTGAAACGCGCTATTAGTTAAATTGAGACAAATTTTCAACTTATTACTTTTTTAAATTATAAATAAAATTATTTTATTGATTAAATTATGTTATTTTGTCTAATCAATCTACTTGACAATTGCATGTATATATATATGATTAATAATTGGTAATCACGTATTTTAATTGATTAATTTGAGAGAAATTTATAGGAGAAGATTTTTGATATTGCACCACTTGACTGAAATGTGTCATAAGACCGTTTCTAATAAAATTTAAACTCAAAATCTTCACTTGACAAATTAGGTAAAAGTACCTAAGTAAGAGAAACTATATCATTAAATTACCACATTAATTGTTCTTAATAAGATCATTAATATTTGACTGGTTCTTTATTGTTCCCCACCAATAATTTTTTTTTTTTTGGGGTGGGGTGGGGTGGGGGTGGGTGTGATAAAGAGAGGTAGAGAGTAGCTTTAATTTGGATCAATTGTTCAATTTGAAAGGACTTGCTTGGTTCATGGCTAATCAGCAAAATGTGTGTTCCCTAAAGATATGCCTTCAGCTAATTGAAATAAAAGTCGCCAAAAGCAATCCACAAAAAAACATGTGCAAGAAGTCAAAAAGAAGGTAAAAATTAAATCTAGTACGTGACTACGTGCATTAATTAATTAATTAATTAACTCTTTTTTTTTTCCCCCTAAACTAATCATGTCTTGTGGCCAATTTTGAAATTGATGAACTTTGGGCAACACTCTGATTGTCTGAACCCAGTATGAGCAGCAACAGTAGCTAGCTAGTTTCCATCAATCTGCAACAGTTTTTGTATATAGCAACAATCGCGAAGGCGTTTGTCCTATTAATATGACATTTTTATTTAAATATTTTTATTTTCACCTGACTTATTAAAAGTGTTTAATTCACATTAAAAATTATTTTATATTTCATTTCAAATATATATATAATCCATACATTATTTAATTATAACAAGTAATGGTACTTGATTATTAGATTTTTTTTTTTGATATTTTGGCTTTATCTTGAAAAAGAATATAATCATGAACGGGAGAATGAAAATTGTAAAATTTCATCATTTTTCATTTATCCATGCATGCATGCTTTATATATATATATATATGGCTTTGGGTCACCGTCACTCGTTAATAATATGATGGGAATTCCATTATTCAACTGCTGCTACTTTTGTTCATAAGAGGAAAAAACAAAGTCGTGGGGAATTCTAAGGAGCGAAAGTGTTTATTTTTCGGTTGGTAGCTGCCTCTTTTTTTTTTTTTTCTTCTTCTTTCTTTTCTTTTCTTTAGAAAGGAAATAATAATTAAAATAAAATAAAAAAAAAAAAAAAACCCAGAATTGGTCTGTTTTCTGACATTGGAAATTCATTGTGGGTCATTATGAGTTTTTTTTTTTTTTTTTCGGGTGGGGGGGAAAAAAAACGAAGAACGAGTAAGGTTGGAGAATGGAGAATCCAAAAGAGACTCTCTTACATAATATATATATATATATATATATATGATGATGATACAGTTTGCAACCACATGTTTGTCCAACAAATGGTCCTTATTGGCCTCATCTGATGTAGAAGAGAACGATAAGGCTGCCACTTCTCAACTAGTTTTTGTCTTCCCGGCAATCATTCTGCTCTCAATTCTTCATCGTACTTTATTATATATTTCCATATATATATATATATATATAT
>JAXGGT010000162.1:10662065-10682620 GCA_035583425.1 Marsdenia floribunda | reverse complement strand
GCATTCATGGTCAATCACCATCACACCCACACAGTATATATATATATATATGTGTGTGTGTGTGTGTGTGTGTGTGTATTACGTAGCATATGTAGGGGCTAAGAAAAAATATTCCCTTCTTACTTTGACAAGTATTCTTGCATTAAGGACGTCGATGTTGGAAATTTAACATAAAAGTTAAAATAATTTAATAATGTATGTATTTATAAAAATAGTCAAGAAAGTGTAGCTTAATTGGTAGCAGCGTCACTTATGATTCAACAACAGGTCATGAGTTCGACATATTACAGAGGCAAAAATGTTTCAAATTTTCAAAAAAAAAAAAAAAAGAAAAAAAAAAGAAAGTGAATTTACTATTTTTTGGAATAATATGTACAAAACTTTAAAGATTTTTTTTTTTTTTGTTAAGGTAACTCAAACTCATAATATTATATAGTGATAATTATGTCTTTTATTTTTTTATCTATTAAAATAATATTATTGTATAAAATATATATTACTGTAAGAATTTAAAAATATATTTATATTTTACTTGGCTTGATTTGAGGTTAAAATTTTAAACTTACTCAAGACTTAGTATTGAAGTGAAGAAGAAGGGCTAGAATGTTATTAGAAGAAAATAATATATATATATATATATATATGTATAATAAATATATATTTTGTTGTTGTTAAAGTACGTCAAATCGAAATATTGACTGACAACATTGGATTCCCAAAAAAACCCTTCTATATTCTGGGCCATTAAGAAGTTTGAAAACGACGATTCCTTGAGTTTGGGCCTTATTGGGGGTATGCGCACTTAGTACGGGCGGGCATTCTGGACTCTTACCTTCTTCCTTCATCAGAGACATCCCATCCCCGGTTCTTTCAATCTACTGTGAACAACCACAATTTGCTGTACCCACACACACACACGATAAAAAGCAAAAAAACACATGACAATGCAAATATGCTCTTGAGTTTATTTATGTAACTTCAGATATTTTTCCTGTTCTAATCTGCAAAATGTTATTGCCTTCCTTCTTTTTGTCCTCCAACAGTTGAGGAGAATCCTGTAAATGGTGATTTTGACTCCGATTGATCTAAAATTGAGTTGCATAACCTTAAGACGTAGATGAGTTGGTAAGATATTCTCCTAATTTAAGTGAGGTCGCGAGATCGAAACCGCATTCTCGTATGCAGTCGTTTAAAAATTTAGGGAGTAGAGCTTACCTCCTACAAGATATATCCTACTTGAGCTAGAATTAGTCTGAATGTGGACATAGTTTAAAGGTGCCACCCATAGTTGGGATCCATTCAAGACACTTTGTGCACTAAGCTAAAAAAAAAAAAAAAGAAAAAAAAACGAGTTGCATAAAAATTTTTTTTCCTAACACTTATTTATTTATTCACAAGATTCGAATTTGAAACTTTATTTAAGAAAAATTAAGGTGCACATGTTATTAATTAGTTTTATTATTTATATATATATATTAAAAAACAAACTAAGTAAAATATCCATTATCAAAAAAAAAACTAAGTAAAATATCATATACATTGAAAAAGATAGGATGCAATTTCAAGGATTGCATGTATTTAGCTATGGTAGAGAATGCATGAAAGCGAAGGAAGGGAATATTACATAGACGTGCATGCAATTCTCCTAGTGGTGGTCCACTAGTCAATGTATATACATATATTAATATTACATTTTTATTTAAAATGTAATAACAGTGTCAATAAATTGTAGCTGTCTATACCCGATTCGGCTAAATGGGCCTCACGATATCACATCTCCCGGAAAAAAGTAGTCTAAAATGGCCCTGGCTATTATTTAGTCTTATATTCTGGTTAGTCCATTGATTTTGCAACGGATCAAGCCCATTATCATCTTTTTCCCTTTGTTTTTTTTTTTCTCAAAAAGAAAATAATATATATATTTTATAACAAATTGGAGGCAACGGATAAAGGAAACGAAGAAATGGGAAGCAGAGCAATCGAGTGTGGACTGCTGTCTCTACACTCTACACCCCGACCTCCTGCCTCCTCCTCTTTCTTCTTCAACAGCTTCGCCTCTCCTGAAATACAGCGGCTATCATGGTAGTGCGTGCCTCGCTTCAGCCGCGTTTATTCTCCACCTTCGTTGGGGACGGTCGAGTTGTTCGAGCAACTTTACCCGTCCACCGTCTCTTCCGCCACAATCCCGGTGAGATTTGCTGTCTTAATTGCTCCACCTTTGCATTAACATCTTGATAATATTTATATTATTTCTTCTATAAATCTTGGTATTGTTTGCTTTTTATTTGCTCAACTTGACCCTTCTAGTTCTGTTTTTGGAAATGTTGGCTCGATGGCTGGCTCACCATAGTTGGCTTGATTTTTTATGCAGGAGGAGAACATGTATCGATGCAATTGTCAAAAAATTTTTCTGGATTAACGAACTTATTATTCAATAAAAGGTACTTTAAGTCTGCTCAAAATTGTAATGCACTAGCTTTCAGATTGAGCTCGGTGAGAAAAAATAAGGGGAATAGAGATAGGGCTGTTTCAGTATGCCAAACATCATATTTAAGAAAGGACTTTTTATTTATTTTTTAATTTTTTTAATTTTTTTAAAATTATAGCTGGCTTACGAGTGGTTGTGTTATTCAACATTTTAAAATTACAGCAGCAGCTGCGTTAAATTTTTTTTTTTTTTTTTTTTTGAGTTTTGAGCAGAAATGTGGAAGAATTACCAAATAGCAAGCGAAAACGTCTATGTCCTGGGAAAGTTTCTCCTCGGCGACCTGTTCCTGAACACATACAAAGGCCTCCATATGTTAATTCTAACAAACCACCTGGAATTGCTAGTGGACCAGAAGTGCATGATGAAATTGGGATTGAGAAAATGAGGGCTTCAGGAAAACTTGCTGCACAAGTTCTTCAGTACGCAGGAACTCTAGTGAAGGTGACTTTTCAATGGATTGCACAAGTCTTACAACTTACTTTTTGTCTTATTTCCTAGGTTGTTTACAACCTGAGATGATCCAGCTAGCAATCAACATAGATTTTGATATATCTTTCTGCCACAGACGGTTTTGGAATCCTCTCCTCTCATCTTTAACTACCAAAAGAGATGATGTTCTTTGAAGTACCGATGCAGTTATGTTTCAGGGGTTTTTTAACCATATTAGCTGTGTGGTTTCCCCAGTTTTTTACACTCATTGTTAAGAGTTTTGCATTCCATGCAAGTCTTCTTTTTAGGTGATTATGAATTAGTGGTTGTTACTATGGCGATTAGAAGGGTTTGCTGATGATTCTTTTCCTTTCCTTCTTTCTTTGATACCGTTGATGGTTTCCAATGAACAAGACATTTGTTGCACTAATTACTTTATAGTTCTGATGTGGACACTTTCAAGAGAAAATTAATCAAGATATGAGTTCCAAAATTTTTGCATTTTGATTTGAAAAGATAATTTAATTGAAAATTCCAAGGTGAAGTGAGAATCTTGGAAATCGCACATTGCTTAGGCACTGTATTTTTACATGAATCGTAATTGTTACTTCTCTTGGCAGCCAGGCATTACAACAGATGAAATTGACAAAGCAGTTCACCGGATGATCATTGAAAATGGAGCATATCCTTCCCCTCTTGGTTATGGCGGATTTCCTAAGAGTGTCTGCACATCAGTGAATGAGTGCATTTGCCATGGAATTCCAGATTCACGTCCGCTTGAGGTTCACCCATGCCCAAATGAAATATTGTTATTAGGGATTGTTCTCTTTGGTCTTTTCTTAGTTTTCTACTATCAACCTATGAGTACTGGTTGTTTGCAGGATGGGGATATTATCAACATTGATGTTACTGTTTATCTAAATGTAAGTGGTTCCTTTTCTAGTGTGATAGAATGGAAACTAACTAGAAAATGCACCTTATTTGATTACATTATATATTTGAACAAAGGAAGGAAAGATTCTCTTTTGTTAAAATTTATTGCTTATTCTTAGGGCAACAAAAGAAATATGTGATTTTATCAAACCTATGCCAAACCTACCCCATGGCGTGTTCAGTAATTCTTCTGTTAGTTTCAGTTTTAGCATCTAAGTACCTGTCGTTTGATAGAAGCATGGTGATACTTTATTTTTCATCTGCAGGGTTACCATGGTGATACTTCAGCGACCTTCTTCGTCGGAGAGGTAAACGATGAAGCCCGGAACTTGGTGCAGGTATGGTTTTCTGGTGGATAGAGTTATGGTCACTATAATTATTCCTGAAGCATCCTCTTCCCTTTTGGTTCCTGGGTGGAATGTTTAATATAATATCACCAAGTTTTTTGGTAATTGTAATTTCACTAATATATAAGCATTCGAATTCTTTATTTGCTAAACCAACTGATATAGAAGATTGATCTCTTGTTTAATTTACTTGTGGCTGAAAAGAGTTGCTTAGCTTGAATTTGGAATTCACAGATTCTGGGCTCTAGTGTTAAATTAGGTCAACCATTTATTCATCTACTTTGGCTTCCCTTCAGTTGCTTTAGTTAATTGGAAATCTGATTTTGAAGAACTAAAGAAACCGTTACTAGACTCCACACCAAAAATGATCCTTATTAATTGCCAAGTCAACATGTTTTTATGTAAATTGGTATTTTTAGATGCTGTTGTTGGCATATTTCATTCGCATGTGCTGAAATTTTAAGAGAGATCACAAATGTAATATGACTTCACCATGGCAGGTGACAAAAGAATGCTTGGACAAGGCAATATCCATATGCGGACCTGGGAGAGAATACAAACAGATTGGCATGACAATACAGTAAGGCATCTGCTTGAGTCTATTTTATGTTTGCTTCCTTATTCTGTGTCGTCTGATCCTCTCAAAAATATTAATTGCCTGTCAAGCATATTTCTGAACACACCCCTTTGTACTGATTGAGATCATGTAAATTGTGTTCTTAATTATTCAACTCCAAGTTTATAGAGATGGATGCCTGATACATAGGCTTTCAGCATTCTTATTCATGTTTTTAGTGGGTAAATGCTTTGCTTTACTTTATTCTTCTTTGTATTTATGATTGTTGTAACTTCTATACAATCACTGCAACTTCAAGAACAAAGATTTTAAAAGCTTTAATCTTATGCTCGAGTTTTAGCATTCTGTGTTGAAGTGATTATGCAGATAAGCACCGCTATGGGGTTGTTGAACAGTTTGTTGGCCATGGAGTAGGACGAGTTTTCCATGCTGATCCGGTTATTCTACACTATAGTAATATTCCAACCCCGATTCTCGTTACACTTCACCTTTTGACTTTTACGTTCAAATTTGTTCCTCTGTTTGAGGTGTACTTTACCTTTAATGTTTACTTGTAGAAATTTATTTATTTATTTGTTTGTCTTGGTAACTAAATAAATACTGACTAATTATTGTAAAAATGAGAACTGAAAAATAAAAATAGAGAGAGAGAATGTCCCTTAGACCTGGAACTGTCAGTTTAATCTCCTATAGTTTATGATCTTTCTTCAAATATATTTTTTTTCCTTTAAAAATTTCAATTTGATTTTGGTTTCTGCACCATTATGTCTATGAACGAAGAAAACTAGCAAGCTTCAATTGACATTGACCTTGTTTTTTCATCTCTAGGGAACAATGGTCGGGGCCGCATGGTTCTGAATCAGACCTTCACTATTGGTAATATTCTTATACACTGATAATCAGACAGATGTATTTGTACCCTGTTGAATATGCCAATGATGTCATTTCCTGTGTTTATTTGTCACTGGGGAAATAGTAATTCCATATTTTTGAGTAAGGAAGTTTACACTGCTTGAGGCTTTTAGAGTTTGTAAGGATAGTGCACTCGATAATGCATTAGAAAAGTATGATTTGAATGAGGATTCTGTTTCATTGATTTTTAGCATTCTGCACTAGTCCTCGTACTTATTATATATTTTGACTGTGAAATATTTATCACCTTGATTATATTTTTATGCCATTTGTGGAACATGCAGAACCAATGCTGACAATTGGTAGTATACAACCAATAATGTGGGATGATAATTGGACTGTCGTGACAAAGGATGGGAGCCTATCGGCACAATTTGAGCACACCATCTTGATAACTGAAAATGGTGCCGAGATACTCACTAAATGTTAGCGATGGCATCAAAGACGGAAAAAAACAAACCTCCAAGGAATACAGAAGGGAGTTATTCTTTCATAAGTTGCATACTATTTGGTTGCTGGAATTGGTCTTTTCCAGTCTTGAACACGACCCAAGGCACACCAGTATGTCATAGGTTTGGTCCAGTTTCAACTGATGTACTGTATTATTTTTAGCTATATTCTTTCCTATTTTCCACAAAATATGTTTGTAAGTTTGTTTTAAACAAAAAGGGGAAAAAAAATTGAAAGGAAAGTACTTAATTAAGAAGAGGAATCAGTGCCTCTCCAAAAAAAAATTAAAGAGGAGTCAGCTGACAAGAATTTCTAGCTTGCTTAGAAATTTCTGTTTTACTTTATACAATTCAATCGAAATTAATGGTTCATTTGGAGAAGTATGTTATTTATTTATTTACTTTTAAAGCTTGAATTTAAATTTTAATAGAAATTTAGATTAGAGGTATTTTCTAAATTTTGGGGGGAAAAAAATGATGGAAGTTTTAAAAAGGAAACTTACATTGCTCAGAATTAAACGTCATTACGTCATTTCACATGTGCATCGGTTTACCCTATTCTGTAATTCTAACAACCAACAGCAGAGGACAAAAAGTGTGCTCAACGCAAAACTCGGCTTATCAACCTGAGGAGGAGGAAAAAGATTTTTATATATATTACCGTACAGTAACCAGGTATTTATTTCCACATCAATGACGTGTCATCAACGTTGTAAAAGTTTACCTTGTCTCGCCGCCTTTTTCTGGATTCAGTAGATAGACTTCATACTTCATAGCGCTCCCAATAAAAAAACAAAAAAAAAAAAAAAAAAAATCAGTCTTCAAGAAATTTCTCTTTCTAATCTGCGGTCGCCAATTCAGTAGACGTTTGAAAACACAAAAGCCAAAAGGAACTACCCGCTGCGGAAAATGGATTCGATGCAAGTGAACTGGGAAGCACTTGACGCTCTCGTGATCGATTTTGTAAATTCCGAGAATTTAATCGAGGACTCCACTCCTTCGTCTTCACCGACGCCGCTAACTTGGTCGTCGTATCACTCTCGCCTGCTGATTCGCCGTGTCAGACTCTTACTGGAATCCGGCAAAGTTGATGCTGCCCTAGATCTCTTACGCCTTCATGCGCCTTCTGTTCTCGAGGATCATCGCCTTCTCTTTCGTTTACAGAAGCAGGTAATCCGTATGTTTTGAAGCAGAGGATATGGGAATTGTCATTCAATTTTATTCTATAAATATATTTATTCGGGCTTATTACCATTCTATGCAGAAATTCGTTGAACTACTAAGGAAAGGAACCGAAGAGGATCGTAATACGGCAATAAATTGTTTACGGAAGGCTCTAGCGCCTTGTGCACTCGATGCTTATCCGGTATTTCCCGTCTTTTTTCTCTTTCTGAATTAAATTTAATGCTCTTCCCCCCTGATTGCATGATTGAAACTTGAAGTTTAATGCTTTTTGCTGGTTTGTTGTTTGGTTATCAAATTGCCATTGGAGGATTTTGATATTAATTTGCGGAGGATAACGAAATGAATTCAATGATCAAAAGTCATTATCAACGTGATAATGCAACTCCTAGATAATGTACATGAATTTTGCTCATCCTAGCCTACTACAATGGCAAGGAGTTAATGCAAATTTATAATTCTTTATTAAGAATTTGGTTCTGAATCACTTTCTAAATGAACCTCTTCCAGGATTTGGCCATTCAGGACTGAGAAAAGTATTTATATCTGTGCACAAATTTGTAAGCCTTTAGGTTAGATTTTAGTTAATCATCTTCCATAAGGCAATGCACCCATCTGGAATATTTTGCTGAAAGTGGTCAATGCAATTAATTGTCCAGAAAGTGTCCTAGCTAACTTTCTTGTGCAACAGATGATATACATTTTTTCTTCCTCCACAGTTTAAGTATTCTAGTATTAAGTTAAGCTGATGATAATCGGTGCTTCTTTTTACTACTTTCAAGGCTTCTCTTAAGTATTAATTAATCACGTATTTTCTAATGTTGAATTTTGAGATGGGAGATATCCTCCATGGGTCAGAGAAATGTCCACTTTTGAGTTTGTAGTATCTGGACTTCTTGTTTTGCTTAAATAGTCAGTGTGCATAATTTCTGATGCATGCACCAACAGAAACCTTGCCTGTCTAATCTATTCTTCCTTAGGGATGGTCTTGGAATCAATTTAAAGTTGGTATAGAGTAACACTTAGCACCACAGGTTACTTTTTCTCATGTTCACTGCTCAAATCAAGTAACCGGTCATTTTGACTGACTTTTGAGGTATACTTTTCTGCTTGTAGGATGTTTCTCTTGTCGACAGGTTTTCATTTACTGGTATAGACTTGATTACTTAGCTGAAGACTCTATTTTTTCCTTTTTGACCTGATATATGTCTCTCTGGTTTGAAGGAAGCATATGAGGAATTTAAGCATGTTCTACTTGCTCTTATTTATGATAAGGATGACCAGAACTCTCCAGTGGCATCTGAGGTTGGTATTCATGACAACTATAAGCTTTCAGTGTTTGTTTTAACTAATCTTTCTCCATGTGTCAGAATTTATGCTAATTTTTTTGGTAGAAGTGTATTTTATAAGGAATAGTCAATCTTAGTTCCTCTTAAGAGTTAATAGTAGAATCTCCTTTACAGTTTCCCATCATAGATGTCTAGCCAAGGACAGTTCCAACAGTTGGAACACTAATTCTCTTTTCCTATCTCCTTTTTTTTTTTTTTTTTTTTTTTTGGGGTGGGTGGGGGTAGTTATCATTCAGCATTCTCCTATCCTTTAGGTTTTTTTTTTATATTTTTGTCAATTGATCACTCAGAATTCTCATAATCATCATCATCATTTATAATTGGAGGTTAAGTTAGACTTTTATAGAAACAATTTTAAACACAATTTTTGGTAAGACTCTAAAAATGTTATCTCACTCTATGAAGACTTTCTCTGTAGAACTTGTGTGTGTGAAGTCAAGTCTTTGGGACGTACTGTGAGGTATGATTACTTGCTTGGTTTATATACAGCTTCAAGGAAATATGTTTATTAGACAGCATCTATGGAGACTATACTGAAAAAAGAAGAATAATTTGTTCCTATACTGATTGGGTTTTTCTTTTCCCTTTTTTTGTTTCTTTTTACTTGAAACAATGTGTGGATCACAGTTCATTGTTTAAAAAAAAAAATTGTTGATTTTATGTTCAGTTTGGAATGGTGATTATTCCAAGTTTTTCGTGCTAACAGGTGGCATTTTTCATATCCACTTCAATTTTTATACAGTTTCTGTCTCTGCTAATGAAATTTAGGAATTGTCTTAGCTTTTTCCTTCCAAGTTCTTCCCACAAAAGAACTTGGAAGAAAAAAGCTAAGACAATTCCTAAATTTCATTAGCAGGGACAGAAGCTGTATAAAAATTAAAGTGGATTGGTTACCTCTATAAGGTTTGGTGTATGTCTGGTAGAAAAAGGGGCTTGTGAAGCCTTATTCCTTTCAAAAAGAAGAGGATTAATAATCCTTTAGGGGTGGACAAGAGCTTATATTGTGGTATTAGCTGAGAGTATGAAGCCTTATTCCTTTCAAAAAGAAGAGGATTAATAATACTTTAGGGGTGGACAAGAGCTTATATTGTGGTATTAGCTGAGAGTATGATAATCTATGATACTCATTTGACTTTTATGTCTCCCTTTGTCATTATTTCAGTGGTCTGAAAGGCGGAGGTTTGACATTGCTGGACAATTATCATCTGTCTTAATCTCTCATCTTAATGCATATGACCCCATCCTCTCATTGACTTTGAGATATTTGATAAGGTCACTGCTTCTTTACCTTGGTTGATACGTAGTTAATCTCTCCCTCTCTCTTCTGGTTTCTCTGTTTTTACTTTTCAGTTTATTCTGGTCTATCTCATGGTACTCCAATATCTTTTCAAGTTATATCTTTGCTGTGCAGCATTCACAAGGGGTTTTGCTTCCGTCAAGGGGTTTCATCACCTATATCAGATCTTACTGAGAGGTTGCTTCTTGAGGAACGTGACCCCCCTGCAATGCCCCAGGAGAGCTTATATGAAGCACCTCCATTTGATGAGGTCAGATATGTGATAAGGATGTTAATTCCATGTCATTCATTTTTCAGTTTTTGGAAAGCTCATGAAATGATGATGGTGCAATTTATGTAAGATTTTGGATTTGTATCTTCCAAACTAAACAACTGTATTCTGGGATATCAATTCAGGTAGATATACAGGCTCTTGCACATGCCGTGGAGCTTACCAGGCAAGGGGCTGTTGAAAGCTTGAGATATGCAAAGGGTGATTTATTTCAAGCTTTTCAGGTCAATAAGCTTCTAAACTCCCATCACTTCTGATTGTATTCTTCTGTGACATTTTGTTTCATTATCTTCTGTTTGTTGGACTCTAATACATATAGTAACAAATAGATATCACTTGATAGCTTGTGTTGCATGTGCAGAGACAATTCTGTCAATATCTGCATGCCTCCAGTATCAGGCTTGGTATCTTTATCTAATATTCCTTAACTAGTGGTACATGGTTGACTAACAGAATAATATGTGTCTTGTATTGTGTTTTGCTTGGCAGTCTGTAAACCTGGAAATGAACCTTAATAGCTCTCCAATCTTCATACACCACCACCCCCCTCTCTGGGTTCGATTGCAAAATTAGGTACTCCATGTCTAAAATTTATTGTTCATTCTTAACATAGTATACGATTTAAAGAGCACTTTTGACCATGATTAAGTCACTAGAACGTCTTACTAGTAATATAGTTAGTGATAGGACCAGGTGGTGGTGCGATATAAGCCTCTTAAATTAAGGAGATTGTTTATGGAATTTTAGATGAAAATTATATTTATTATAGTAAAGTTGGATATCCAAGTACAAAAGTAGGCATTCAATTCTAGAGGGTGAGAGTAATTATTTGCTTGATATCTTCGTGACATTCTAAGGAATGTAGAATGTGGCTTGGGTTTTAAATTTCATCCATGTAATGCTGCTCTTCACAGAGAAAACTACAGCTGATGTTCCATGAAGCTTTCAAATACCTACTAATCATTCAAAATTTCTTATCTTAAAGGGAAAAGAAAATTAGCATTTTGTGAAACTAATGTTTTGCTAGATTCTGGAATTTTGTTTTCTTCTTGAATCCATTTTCAATTCTTGTTTTTGCAGTAACTGGAGTATGTTTGGTCTGCTTTCTATTGATCAACGTAGGGTGGGTCTTTTGAGTCACCATTCTGGTCTATGTTTTGCTCTTAATTAGTTGATATGGAGATACGCAAAAACCTGCATTATTTTTAGTTAGCTTGTTTAAATATCTTGGCACATGGTTCTCTTTGTTTATTCTCAACTTGCGTCCAAAATATGATTCCTACTATTTATTACCTTATACCATGTGGAAGGAACTCATAGCTGATTTTTACTTGCAAATGGTTTTTAGTTTTGCTTGTTCCAAGAGTCTGGTGACACTTCTTTATGCTCCTCCTTGAAAATAATTCATGTCTAAAGTTATTCATGGTTTTCTTCCCTAGTTGATGAACTAGAATTTGGAAAGTTGATGTGCTTTTGCTAGATCTCGGCTGATTGATAAATCAAGAACTCATTTGGAAATATGTGTATGTCCTTTTGCTAGTTTCATGTCAGTTCACATGTTATGTCAGATTGGTTACTGCTTGGACATTTCCATAGATGAATAGAGTTTACAATCTATTATGAGGAATAAATGCTTACACTCATTGGCTTATATGATGAAAGCCTTTGCTTAATTTGGACTCTTTCTGGATTGTTTGTAGAATTGTTCCAAGGAACCTTCTGTTCTGTTTCTTGGTTTAGTAACATGAGAACTCTTTTATAGAACTCATCTAATGGTTTCTGCATCTCTGCATCTCTGCATGGACATATTTTGGATAATATACTTTCTTGTTAGATATCTATGTGTATAACCTATTCACAGTTATCCGTACATGACCTTGAATACTTTGTATATTCTTGGTGTCACAGAATGAATTGTGTCGGATGAGATTGAACAACTCAGTTCTTGATGAGCTTATTTATGAGTATTGTGTCTATAGAGGTATTGTAGACTCTGGTGTTTCAACTCGACCTGGTAAATATTTAAATATTCGAAGCATTGGTGCTTAATTATATATACATGTATATTTTCTCCCCTACTTATCTCTAAAAAAAATAAAATGTTATTCTTCCAATAGGAATGAAAGTCACACATGGAGCAGCTGATGATGAATCTGCATCAGGACCATTTCAGGGGAATTTGATAGAAATCAACTCTGAATCTTCTGATAATAATATTCACAGTAATGGTTTTTCTGGATGTCATGCTGATACAATGACAGAGACTACTGATATTAGTGAAAGATACCCCTCTGAGGCAACTCCCAACCCCGGAGCAGACTGTAGCACCAGTGGTCCTCAACAAGTTCAAAATTTTCAAGTGCTGCAGAGGATCAGAAGTCATGGAATTGGAGAGAGGAACAAACGTAAGCGCTGGAGAGGAAGACAGGAGAAGATAGATTTTATACCAGAAGTTAGTGGAAGTAACAGAAAAGAGGTTGCTGCTACTATCTTACTGACCAGTATGAATGACTTTTAAGAACAGTTCTAATTATCTAGCGCATGAAATCTCCATAGTTACTGATTTTGCAGGCTGAAAGATCACCCATGATTGGTGGTTTAATTTCCCGGGAAGATAAATATGATGTGGTCTTGGCCATGAAAGAACTTGCTAGCAGGGGAATGGCTGCAGAACTTGTTGAAGAGATTAATTCAATGGATCCCAATTTCTTCAAGCAACACCCAGATTTACTATTTCAACTTAAGCAGGTGGGCTGTTCTGAAGTAATTGCGTCAGACTGATAAAAAAGAGAGACAACCTCCCATCTCTTGATTGGGTCTGACTGCATGCTGTTTTTCAGGTTGAATTTTTGAAGCTCGTCAGGGCTGGAAATCATCCTTGTGCTTTAAAAGTAGCCTGCTCTCATTTAGGTCCCCTGGCAGCTAGTGATCCAGCTTTGTTGAGGCCTTTAAAAGAGACTTTGTTGGCTTTGCTCAGACCAAATGAGGAGACATTATGTGAAGGAGTGCCTCTGCATGCTCTTGCAACTTCAGTCCAGGTTCGGCATGCTTAGAGCGTGTGATTTTTCCAATCAATATTCAACAACTTCTAAATGTTGAACCAAGGATTACTGTAGACCTCATTTGTCCAATTAGCTTTGTAGGCAAGTCTGTTCTGCTGAATTGATGGTTGCTGATATTGCTCTAAGCATGAATTTCATTCCAATTCAATATAATAGAACAAGTTTTGGCCATTCAGGTTTAAGAATATGAAGAAACAGAAATTATGATTCCTGTAAACCATCCTATGTGGAGTTATCTGGTTATTGCTAAATATAAATACCTGCTTTTGTTGTTTTGCAGGTTGCCATTGGTAGAAGGCTTGGAATTCAGGAGCCTCAGCTTATGAGGATCATGAAGGCTACCCTCCATACACATTGTGAATGGTTCAAACTGCAAATGTGTAAAGATAGATTTGAAGGTCTTTTGAGGATCAATTCATTAAAGGAACTTGGTTCTCCTTTACTGGCCGATGCTGCTTCCAGGTCAAGTGACATTTCTATACAAGGATCTTCCCATGCCACAGCGTCTTCAGGTACTGGATTGCAGGATGATGTTGGCAGTCCTACTCAAACATCAGCTGGTGATGTTGCATGTGATGAAAATGCAATTCTCAAAGTTATGGTGAGTATCCTGATTGCTTGTCATCTGAAATTATTTTCTTCAAAATATCAATGGTAGATTTTGATTGAAAATTTTATGATTTGGAATCTTATGGTTTGTATTGTTGCACAGGAATTTCTTGCTTTGCCCAGGGCTGATGCTATTCATCTTCTGGCACAGTACAATGGCAATGCAGAGACTGTTATTCAGCAAATATTTGCTTAGTATAGTGCTACTGGTAAAATTTGTTTATTATTGCCTATTGTTTTATTGAATTTGTACTATAATAAAGTTCATTTGTACAGTTAGAATGACCCTTAAAATCTCCGTATATTTAAAATCTCTGGAATCTTATAGCTCATATTGTCACAAGGGATTCTGCCCGTATTGTATCAACAACCTGAAGAATGGCAGCAGAAATAGGATTGATTCTCGAGTGTACTACTCAGTCATGGTTTTAACTTACCCGTGGAAGCCATGCATGGTGTACCAATCTGCAATTTCCAAACTGTAGTGTCACAACTCCTTTCAGGTCACCCAAAACTTTTGTGTTGGTTATTATTATTCTTATTATTATAAGCAATGGAGGAACTGATGATAACAGAGATTCACTTTATAGATGTTAGCTGAAAAGGAAAGACCCAACTCTTCCCTTTCAAGTCAGGAGAGGAGAAACCAGCAAATTGTTTAAGAAAAATATCAAGAATTTGATTCATCTCTGTAATAGAACTGATGCCTTACTCATCCTTATCCAAAAGAAGAGATCATCTCCAGGACGCTGAATTTCGTCGAGTTACCGGTAACCAAATCATTGCAAAGTTGAAGCAGGTTCGTGCTAGCATAGATGCTCCGTTGCATCTATTGTACAAGAGTTACAATTTTATATGCATATTCAACTAATACGTGCACATATATGATAAGAACAGCACGAAATTTGATGACTTTATTTTGGGTCATTAAATGTTTTGTCCTGCTCAATCATGTTTTGAAAACTTGAGCAAGCCAATGTTCTTCATTATCTGATATGTATGTATATCAATCGATCTTTAGAAATGAAAAAGGAAAAAACAATTAATGAAGAACTGGAAAAAGCGAGCCAAAACTACTTTCAGGAGAACAGTGATATAACTGGGTTGGAGAAGATTGAACTGACGCTATTCTGAACTTTTAAACTTGGATTCTCGAAGTTTCTTTTCATCTGAAAGTAATTTGGCACAGCTGTAACAATAATAGGAAGATTAATTAGGATATCTATCTAATAATCAAGGTGGGAATGTTTGTCGTGACAGACATTCCAGTCCGGAGCTGATCAAGCACAGAGGAGGAAAGCAAATAGTTACCTTTTGAGTGCATCCATGTTGGTTCCGGCATTCTCAAGCGGCTCGTAATCGCCTGAATTCAGATTCTCTCGTGAAACTGGTTTCTGCAGCAACTGATGGCCAATCTTCACAAGATTATCTAGATTTTCCTTTGTTGCAATATCCACGGATGATAAAGTTCCAGACAGAGTATCATCCTGAAATTTATGCCAAAAGTTATGGTGGTATTTTTCCATATAAAGATTTAATTATATAAAAAAAAACACACACACACACACACACACGAACAAAAGAAAGAAAAAAAGAAGAAGTTCGTATATATATTTTGGTCAAAGAATTTACTTGGATTCGTATGTAATTATTTTCTGAATGAAGGGCTTGGAAAACAGTTGAACTGTGAATATCAACCATATCTGCACTCGCTTGATTAAATGCATCTACTAATGGGGTGTGACCTCCGTTGTATAGCCAGCCAAAAATCCCCCATTTTGAAGCCTTTTGAGCGGAATACCTGTGGTCATTCTTACAAGTGCCTGTCCCAAGTGAGATCACTAGAAAACGGTCATAGTTCTTCGGCTCAATTGGGTAGTAGTCCGGATTCTTCTTCAACATTTGCTTCACAACTTGGCCAATGGCAACCAACGTCTGGAATTTGAATATACATACATCCATATATATATATGTGTGTGTGTGTATGCAGTGGTGTATATAAGTATTGTAAAATTCCTCGCGTTAATCATCTGTTTAGTAGTAGTTCTAGGTTGCAAACATACAAACACCTACCGGGTTATTGGAAGCAACTCCGCCGTCAACAAGGTGGAATTCTCGTTCGTTACCATCTGAATCGGTATTCTTGAAATAATGGGCAGGAAGAAATGTTGGTGCAGCTGAGGTGCTAATGCATACATCTGATACCAGTGCATCCATCAGTGGATTGTTTGTCAACTACATGAACCAATTACTCATTAATATTCGTGAAACCAAAGTAAAACATAGCTTTTTCATTTTTCTGTTTTTTCCCCCCCTAAATGTTATACATATATATATATTTAATAATTAATATATATCCGTGCAGGCATTAATTGATATAGCAAGAACCTCAAACGTGCTGAAGATGGTCGGCTGGAGAATCTTGATGTCAAAGGTTGGAATAACAACGTTAGTCAAGCTTTGGTGCAACCTTGTGTCGCCCAGGATACCCTTTATAAGTTTGTGCAGATACTTCCCATCGTACTTCGGTCCAGTTAAAACTCTGATAACACTCACCAGCCCAGAAAATATTCCTCTGTACAACACAAACACACACACACATATATATTTAAAGAGATTTGTAATATATATACATACATATATATATATATATATATATATATGCAAAACCCAGGTCGTCTTAAGTTAGTATACCCTGTCTGGGAGAAGATTTTCGGGGAATGTTCCTGATGGAAAGGAACCAGATCTTTGGCAGCATAAAGCGGTCGTTGATATTCATTTGGAGAAGCAAGCATGGCCGTTAGAAGACCTCCAGTACTTGTTCCTGCAATCACGTCAAAGTAATCTGCAATTCTAGCGTTCTCGCCGTCTAGCTCCTGCATGGGATCATAATTAATATTCAAAACTTAACCGATCCCAGGCGCCCGCCTTACGTATATATATATATATTACGTACAAGTACAACAGCTAATCAAGATTAGACAACTGATCATCAAGAATTCTCACCTGCAGCTGAGATTCTAGGTATTCTAAGATTACTCCAGGAATTATTCCTCGGATTCCTCCTCCATCAATAGAAAGAACTGTTATGAGATTCCCACACCTGGGCGGGGGAAGTGGTCTTGCCATTTGTTTGTTTCTTGATGAGGATGGAGAACCTGAAGGTTGATTGCATAAACAAGATTGAAGAAACATATATATTTATATTTATATATATATATATATATGCACAGCTTTGATGATTAATTCTACATTAATTTTGATCTGTTATGGCTACCTTTATTTGTTTAGCTAAGATAATATTGAGTACAAGAAATTAATTGATTTTTTGTTACCTATTATTTTTTAAGAATCTTGAAAAGCAATTAAGTACTTCTCACATATTCTAGAAAAGCTTAAATTAATAGAAAAAGATTTAGATAATTTTTTTTTATATATGTAACTAAATATAAATTTGATAAAGATAATAGTTAATCTTTAGAATATATGATCACGTTCTGATATTATATTAAATTTTATTAAATTGTTATTTATTTTAAAAGTTTTAATCTAAAAGATTAAGATTATATAAGATATTTGAACATTTTCAAAAGAGAGAAAAAAAAAAAAAAAAAAAAAAAAAAAAAAAATTGCCACGTGATGACAACATTTGAAATTTGTTGGAAATATATGAATATATTCTCAAGCGTAAGGCACGGGAGTAGTGGTGACAGGCAGCCAGATCTCTGATGAAGTAGCGGTGACTTTCTATGTATCCCAAACCCTAAGAATAGAAAAGATACACCAAAATCTCCAGTATTCTTACGTAATTTATTAAGTTGGGATTAGTAGAGTTAGGCTGTAATATAAGAATATGTTGAGTGAACACTACGTACCACATTTCTTTTCTTTCTTTCTTTCTTTTTTTTTTTTTTTTTCTCCCAACCAAATAGACCCTTAATTTCCACCATAAAACAAGGGTATTATAACATCCATTGGAAGGCACGTTACAAAAATGTCATGGATAAAATACATTTTTGTTGTTTGGATAAAAATTGTGATATGTATATATTTTTAATCTCGATAAGAACATGACATGAAATATATATATATATATATATATATATATAAATTTTATATATCTTTTTTAAGATGTTATGGATAATTATTAAATAGTTTACGAATGCTTACTTAGACTCAGACTGATCAACTAATCCCATATGATCAGACAAAATGTTTATGTACAATTCAATAAGAAAATAGATGTGGCATTTGGAGAATAAAAGACGTGAGGCACATATCATTGTGTAGGATTTTCATTTTCTTTTTTCTTTTTTTTAAGGTATTGAATTAACAGCTTTCGCCTAATTAATTCCAAACGCATCTCTTTTTATTAATTAATATTATTTTAAAATAATAATGACTTAGGTCCAATTGTGTGGAGCATTATATTAATTTAAGAAGAGGGAATAACTAGAAAATTGGCTTTTGGTGAAACTAACCTTTCTATTTATAAAATTAAGTTTTTCTCATATATCTTGTTTTGATTGAGTTATTATTACTTGTTCCCATGTTTTAGCAACCTCTCAACTATCACTTTCTTAATTCTTATCCTTTTCAAGTTATTATTATTATTATTATTGTTGTGGAAAATTGGTGAATTTAGTCCCTAATTAATGTTTATAATTTTGGTATGGTTGGTCTATTTTCTTTATTTTTTATTTAGTAGGTCTCTAATGTATAATAAGTTGGTGCATTTAGTCCTTTTCTTCACAAAATCTTTATTTGGAAAAGTTAAAATTTGTGAAGGAAATGACCAAATGCACTAATTTATTATAGATTGGGGACCTACTAAATAAAAAATAAAGAAAATGAACCAACCACACCAATAATCGAAAGATTGACCAAATTCACCAATTTTCCTATTATTATTCTTGCCTTGTTTCAGTTCTTAGTCTTCATGCTTTGTTATTTCTTGGTATATTTATTCAAAGTCTTCCTTAGAAGAAGAAAAAGTTCATGTGTCCTGCACCTAATAAGTTATGGGGGCATCTTGACAAGTTAAGTGGAGGCATTTAAATAAAGAGAGTTATACCATCGCACTACCACTAGGGATGACAATTAAAATTATACCCAATGGAGAATCATATCTGACTCCGTTTTGATTGATAAATCCTCACTTTGACCGGGCTTAGGAATAGGATGGTGATTTCCCAAAAGATAAGATGGGGACGGAGATGGTATTAACTCTTTATCCCCGTCCCCATCCCTATCCCTACACTTGAATATATATATATATATATATATATATATATATATAATATTTTTAATTACATACTTATATATAAATATATATATATATATATATATATATAACAATCATGATAAATAGTTATTAAAAAAAAATTTAAAATAAATTATAATAATTATTTAGTAAATCTTAAATTTGATACAAATTAATAAAATAATAACTATAATATATACTTTCTTAATCATATATATATAGTATATACTTATAAATAAAATCATAACTGTGATACTCCGTCTCACATGGGAAATATATGTGAATATGTTATGGAATATAAGCATGGGCCTAGGTAGTCATTGTCAACTCGGGATATCTCTTTTGGTACAGCGAGGACGGTGCCAAGTAGTTGACTGTGGATACCGCCAGGCCCATAGTCGCAGCACGGGCTCGCCGGCTCGTGTCGTGACAATAACTATCATAATAATTATTGAATCTTTTTAAATAAAACTATTTAGTAAATACTAAATTGACTACAAACTAATGAAAGAATAATCATAATATTTAATTTCTTAATTCTATATTTTATGAAAAGTAAAATTATATTAATATAGTAATTGTAATTTTCAAATATGACATTTTATTTACAAAATTATAAACTCATAATATCATATTATCAAATTTTTGAATAAATATAGTGATTCCATTTTAAAATTTTCATGTAAATATATATTATGAAAAAATTATATATTATATAAACAGTTATAAATAATCATAGTATATTTAGTGTGTATATGTATAGAATATAATTATTTAAAAATATATATTTTTATTATTAACCAATTTAAAATTTTAAATTTATAAAATTCTAATTCAATAATACTTATAATTTTACTTTTATATGAATTAGTGAAAAAAATTTATTCCTATGTCAAAAAATTAGAAATTTTTTTTTTTCTTATTTTATTTTAATGTTTAATTTTATAATTTTAAATTTTTTTTTCACAAGATTATATTAAAAAAATTGTAAATACTTTATTTTTTATTTTATAAAATTTATTGATTAAATTTTTGTTAATAATTTAATTAAAAATAAAGAATGAAAAATTTGATAAAAATATTGCGGTAAAAAATACCCGTGGGAATCGCAATCCCCGTCAGAACGGAGATAAAATGTAAAAAATATTACCCATAGGAGATAGGAAATATACATAAAAATCAGAGATGGAATGGAGAAGAAGTCCCCATAAATTCCCGTTACGATTGCCATCCTAACTACCACCTTGTTCTCATATTTATAATTATTGAAATTTTATTCTAAATTATGTACCAAATCCAATATAATGATTTTCTACATTAAATATATATATATATATATATATATATATATATATATATATATATGTATTTGGTGTCTGAGAGATAA
>JAXGGT010000162.1:10651606-10661965 GCA_035583425.1 Marsdenia floribunda | reverse complement strand
ATTAACAGTAGTTTGACAGAAAATCTAACCCCAGGGACCAATGTCACACAATTACTTATAGTTTGGGGACCAATGTCCCAAAAAAAATAGTTCAAGGACCAATATCACCAAAAGGCCATAGTTTGGGGACTATTTATGCCAATTTGCCATAAAATTATTATAAAACTACGTTTTCTTTTCACTCTAAAACTACTGGTTTACTTTATAATGTGCAATTTATAATTCAAAAAAATTCACATTCTTAACAGTTACAACAAATTTGTATAAAGAACTTGTCCAAATAATAAAAAGTCTGATTTATATTAAATAAATTTTGAAACCTTTTTATAATATATATATATATATATTGGGAGTGGGGGATGGGGGGCATGTGGAGTGAGGTAGCCATGATACAAAAAGCTGATAATATATCTACGGACATCGTCCTCTTCCGCGTGGGAGCTGGCGAAAACTTGAAGTGGGAGGGGGAGCCGTGTGTTCGTGTTGGACCCTGTTTTGCGGCATCCATGAATCCTACGCTGTTTGTTTGTTACCATAACAACACGAAGAGAATCATTACCATTGTCGTCTTCTACTACAAACTTTCGACCCATCCCTCAACAATTGTGATATTTTTGTCCCACATCACATCACATCACATCGTAAGTATATATAAATATATCATAAATTTAAATATTTATTATCAATATGATGTATTATTTAATATTGTGAAAACAATATCAAAGTAGTTGTAACAACAATTATATCATTTTAATTATTATTATTATTAAATATGTATATATTAGTTATGTGTAATTTTAACATAACGTGTAATAAAAATACAATATATTTGAATTAGGAAATATTTTTAATAATTCAATTTTTTAAAAAAAAAAAAAAAAAATCAAAGAAAAAACAGAAATTATAGAAAAATAGGAGGTATCAGGTAAGGTATCCTGAATTTTTAAGCAATAGCCAATTAGTAAAGCAGAGAGATGCCCCGCGGAATACTCTACACTACATGCACTTAGCTGAAAAATGGCTCTGTCTACCATTGTCCTCATTTATAAAATGCGTCCTTTTCTCCTTTTCTGGAAAATTAATGATTAATTATTACTATCATCAAAATAGAAATTGAACATGAAATTTCCATTAATTAAGAGTATAAACTTAAATTTTAAAACATATAATAATTTAATTTGATTTAAAATCTGAGGTCCTAAATTCAAATATTTGCTTATTACACCATTTGTCGAGTTAATAGTAATTGGAGTATCCCAAAAAAAAAAAAAGTTCTCAGCTTCATAATTGAAATTTTGGTTTTTTCAATCAAATATGTAATCGAAACGGACGTAGAATGTGTAATGAAAACTGAGTGAGTCCCGCGAATCGGACAATTTTATTAATTGGTAACCAATAAACAAGTCTTTCTTAATAATAATAATAATAAAACAAATCGAGGATAAGGTGTTAATTCAGTAGTGGTGTGACTCCCCTTACTTACTTAAGTGTTTTTATCTGACTTGTCAAGTGAAGGACCTGTGTTCAAATCTCACCAAGAACGACCTTGTGACGAATTTTAGCCATGTATTGTAATCTTCGAAATTTATTACCATAAATCTCTTTCAAATTAGTCGATAAGAATATAGGGTACAAAATAATAATAATAATAATAAAACAAATCAACCACATGAGTTTTTAGTGTAACGTCTTTCTGTTTTAAATACAGTTGTAAGAAGGTGCAATTTTTTTTTTGGCCCCTAAAAAAATAGCTCTTTTGTAGTGTTATAATCAATGACATGGATTGATGCGTAGAAGCAACGTTGGTGTACACTCTACAGAGGCAAACCCGGCACGGCGTCCCAGCATCGATGAACATCTTTAATTCATTTGGAAATTGGAGCAATCTTAACAACATAAATACAATAATAAAAGTTAACCAACCAAAACAAATTCGGTTAAGTTCCGTTTCAAGTTCAAATTTTGTGTTATAAAAAAATAAATATTTTTTATTATTATTATTATTTATCACATTAAAAAAACTAAAATATATTTATTAATTATTGTTAATGAATAAAATAAAATAAAAATATTTTAATTTTTTTTATTACTTTTTTAATTAAAATACTAATGCTATATATACAACACGCTTTGATGCCTTGTGGTCATAAATCATCATAATAATACACAATATAATAGGAAAAAATGACACTGACCGAAGTTTAAAAATCCAAAATCAGTCAAGTCTAACTAGGAAATTACCCTCAATATCCGTTTTTTTTTTTTTGAAATTAAATTTTGCACTGTGTATTCTTGAATATTGCATTATTATCCGTTTTAGGATTCAGCTATCCTTCCTTTAAATATATATATATATTGAATTTTTAAATTTTGAATTAAAAAAAAAAGGTGCAGAAAAATATTGAAATACATTAAATAATTATTTGAATTAATACATTTTAATCAACACTCGTATTGAGTTGTAAATTATTAAAAAAAAAAAAATGAAGTTTAAAGAAAAACTTAAACTTTATTATATTTTTTTTTAAAAAAAAACGGCTTATTCGAGAAAAAAACTTTTATTGAAAATGAATGTTGCTTGTAAATTTTTTTAAAATTAATTTTATGTTGAAAAAAATAAGAGTTAAATATATACGTTTTATATATATAATGATTGTGTCGTGTGTGAGAGAATGTTTGTTTTGGGAAAAGTGTATAAGGATAATTTCATTAATAATATATATTTTTAAATAAGGTGGGGTCCACAAATTTTATAAGTGTATGTTTGGAGGACAAATTTTAAATAAAAAGATAAAAAAGCCCTTATCCAAATATACTAGGTATTAGGAGACAAAATTTTTTCACTCAAACCCTAATATAATTGAAATCCAAATACAACCCTAATTTTTTCACTTCTGAGTCATATATTTGCTTGAAGAGGAGATGATAATTTGCTTTGCCATCTTTTTTTTTTTTTTTGGGGGGGCATCAATTAAGGCGGTTTCAATAAGGGAAATATTTTGGCATAATCAAAGGACACGCATGGGGTGGGGACTGGGGAGCATTATTATTATTATTATTATTATTTTTCCCATTTCTTCCTTTCTTTCTTTTCATTATTATTATTTACAGAAGAATATGCAGAGCTAGGCAATCTTTTAATAATACAGTACCTTCTTTAGTTTTTTTTTTTTTTTTTGTTCACCTTTTACGTGGAGAGAAATTAATGATTGCACTCTAAACCTCCCAATTATTTATTTATTTATTTATTTTTTGGATATTGATTGATAATAATAGTCCAATACTTTTATAAAATTCATGAATATTGATTATGTTTTTAATCCATTTATCATTTTTAAATTATTTTTAATGAAAACGTATGATAATGATAACTCAAGTATAAACACAAAATTTATAATATCTGAAACTATTTTTTTAAATAAGGACATTATAGTATTTCTATAATAGAAACACATTTATTCCATATTTTATATACTTTTACTTAATTTTTCAAAATTATCTTTAATACAAAATCTAAAAGAAAAGGAATATCTTATTAACCAATGTTTTCAGAATTAGACTGGTGATCGAATCGGAAAAGTTAGTAGTTCACAGTTTAATGGTCGGACCGCAATTGAACCGGTGACGTCATAAATTAAAAAATAAAAAATATTTAGGATAAATCGTCAATTTAGTCCCTTATGTTTATATTTTGACCTGTTATGGTCTTTCATGTTTATTTTTGTCCAAAGTAGTTCCTTAAGAATTTTTGAATTAATCAAAGTGGTCCTTTGAACGTTATCATTCAAATATTCCGTTAACTTTCCTTACACTTGTCTTTTCTAGAGGGGTATTTTTGTACTTTTACACCTCCTCTATCCCATTAAAAAAATTAGTTAATTTTTCTTTTTAATTTTCTTCTTTAATTTTGAACAAAAATACCCCTCTAAAAAAGGCACGCGCAAGGAAAATTAACGGAATATTTGGATGTTAACGGTCAAAGGACCACTTTGATTAATTCAAAAAATTTTAAGGGACTACTTTGAATAAAAATAAACATGAGAGACCATAACATATCAAAACATAAACTTAAGGGACTAAATTGGTGATTTATCCAAATATTTATTATAAATAATATAATTTTTAATAATTTAATGTAATTTTAATTTATAAAAATATTTATATATCTTTAAAACTATTTAATAAATATTTATATTTTTATATATCTTTAAAACTAAAAAAAAAATTTAATTAACAAAATATTTATTTTAATCTTTACAATCAAATAACCAGTAAATTACAATATTTAGAAGCCAACATTCACAATTAGTTATTGACAAAATATTAGTAACAAACATATCAAAGTATTCGTAATAGATAGGTTTTGGAATAAGTAAATAATTTTTCTTCAATTATAAAATTTAACTAAAAAACGTAGGCATTGATATAATTAAGTAAAATCAAAACATGGGTATGAGAAAAAAAAATATATATATATTTATAAATGTTTGTAAATAATTTGAAAACATAATATTTTTATAAAAAAAGAAGTATATATATATTTATATATAGAAATAAAGAAATCACTAATTCATAACATAGAAAGCATAATTTGAAATCATAAGTTTTCATAAAAATGATACCTGCGGCTGCTGTGTGCGCTGGTTGCTTTTTAAATTTTAATGGTTGAGGGCTGCGGTGACTGTGAATGAATGGGAAAGGGTGCCGACTGGAAAGGAGTGGCCGAGTGGCCGAGTGCCGAGTGGGCTGCTGCTGCAGTGGTTAGGTTGTTCCTTTCCTATTTCAGTTCCTCTTTTTTTTTTTTTTTTTAAAAAAATATATTAATCTAACTTTTAATTTTTAAAATTTGTAAATCGACCCCCAAACATTTTAAATTCCTCACTCGACCGGTTCACGGTTCGATCGGTCTGACCGGCCGATCTAACACAATTCTCTACTTTTAGAACGATTTTTACACAAAATGATTTTAGACATCCAATCAGACCAATTTTAGGGCGGATCCGATATGATCCCCAAAATATTGTTATTAATTATTAATGTAAAGATGTGGATCTCTTTTATAAAAAGTTTTATTTAATTGTTGGATTTTCCTTAAAAACATGTTTTATTCTCTTAGGCAAAAATTTGCCTATCTTGTGTTATTAATTGCCATGTATATATATATGTCTCTATATACCAAATATGTTATTTTAATTATAGAATAATTATAAAATTATAAAATTAAAAATTTATCAAAATTAATTTTTTTCCTCATAATTTTTTTTTTCTTTTGAAAACATTATTTATTATTTATTTAAATGTTAAACTTCATTTTTATCCTTAACATTTGGAGATGTATATAACAAATGATTTATTTATGATCAATTATTTGTTTTAAAATTCCTTTAAGGAAAAATCTTTGATTCAGTTCTACATCTTTTTGCGTTTTTCTAACTAAGTTATAAATCTTTAATTTTGCCTAACTTGATACCATATCTTTTTACGTTTTTCTAATTAGGTCTTAAATCTTTAATTTTGTCTTACTTGATATCATATCTTTTTTTGTTTTTCCAACTTCATCCTTCCGATCAATTTTTTAAAAATTTTTGGTTACTTTTACCATGTACATTTTTACACGTGAAAATTTGAAATGCCTAAAATGCTCCTCAAAAAATTGTACTCAAGAGATTTACACTGTGAAAGTGGTCAAAAATAAAAAAAAATAAAAAAAAACCGAAAGGATTAAGTTGGAGAAATGTAAAAAATATATGATATCAAGTAAGACAAAATTAAAGATTTAAGACCTAATTGAAAAAATGAAAAGAAAAAAAAAATGTAAGACTAAACTAGAGATTTTCTAAAATTAATTAAACAACTAATTTATTTAAACAATTTTAACTCAATGATGAAAAAACTTTTTTTAAAAATAATTAAATTGATTAATTAAAAATAATTTTAAAAAATCACAAATATATATATATTTTTTTGATAAGTATCACAAATATATATATATATATATATGTATACATTGATAATCATGAAGCTTATCGTCTTTAATTAAATCTTTCCGTCACCAAACGTGGACTATAATCAAACTGGATGAGTCATCAAGTAGTAGAAATTTAATAATAATAAAAGAAAAAGGTCCAACCTATGAAAGTGTCATTCATGATGTCATCACTTGTTTTACTCTTGCCAGTTATGAAGCTAACACAAGAAAGTAAGCAAACAACCCAAATACCTATAAAAAAAAAAAAAAGGCGAACAACCCAAAATAAATTATTAAAATGGACGTGTATTTTAATTTAAAATATTATAATAATATTTAAATTTATATTCTTATAAAAATTAATTAATAAATATAGATTCTCAATATTTTGTTTATTTGACACAAATAAAAAAAATATTTAAACAAAATGTAAAAAAATATTTTTTTAATTAAATAATTAAAATATCATTTAATTTTATTTTTTTAATAAAAATAATTAATAAGTATGAATTGTCAAGTATTAATGATAAAAAAAATTGATTGATTTGATATCTAATATTCGCGCATGGTTCATTTTTCTTTATTTTTTATTTAGTAGGTTCTCAATGTATAATGAGCATGCACATTTAGCTTCTCCCTTCGCAAAATTCATTGTTCGAATAAATAAATTTTGTGAAAAAAGAAACAAAATCTACTTATTAATTATACATTGAGACCTAATAAATAATAATAATAAAAAAAAAAGTAATCACATTGATGATAAAAAAAAATGGGCACAAAATCCACAAAATTATCATGATAGAATTATTGAGAAAAAAAATCAATAAATCTACATTAATTTTTTTAATATTATAAGTAAAAAAATATTAAATTTCTCCAAAATAACAAATAAATAAAATTATATAGAGAGAGTATTCGTGATAAATTAAAAATATAAGAAACTAATATGTTTTTAATTGAAAAACATTAATTACGAAATTATTACAAAATAAATATAAGAAAAAAATACTTTTTTTTTTAAATGTGACAACAAATATTTTTTTTGTAAAAAAAAAATCAAATAAAGAACTTTTGAGAAGTTATTTTAATAATAGTAACTTTATTTATGACTATAATTATAAATTTAAGTTATATTAAAAAAAAAAAATCTTATAATTAATTTTTTAATTTAAATAAAATTTAAAATTTAAAATTTAAAATTTAAAATTAGTGTCACACATATATATATAGTGATTTAAAAATTGAAAGTTGAGCAACTTTGGTGTTGAACATAAAATACTCATAGGATATCACACCCTTTGCTAGATTCACCGAAACCAAGCAAAAGGCAAGAGTCTCCCTGGTGGTGTCAGCTTCAGCATTGGGCGCGCCCGATATGTCGCAGCATTAAATGTCTCGGTCTCCCTAATTTAAGAGAAAAAAAAAAAAAAAAGGGTTAACATTTATGAAATATAATTTAAATATTTAATATATTCATTTTTTTTTTTTAAAAATAATTTATTATAAATATATAAATACAAAATATTTTTAATGTATAAAATGTACTTATAAAAATTGTGTTAAGTTAATATATTTTTTTTAAAATAAAAATTATATTTTATTGAAAAAATATCAAAACACTTACATATTTTATATGTTTTTGTAAATTTATTTTTAAAAATTTATAATTTATATATAAAGAATATATTAACAAAAGAGTTATATTTAAAATATTTTAAGCTTTTTAGAACACTAATAAAAAAAATATACTTATAAGTTAATTCAATTTAATAAAATTAATTTTATTATTCTCTATTATTAGTCAAAAAGGCTTAACTCAGTAATAGTAACCTCGCTTTTGATCGAAAAGTTATGAGTTCGGGATATAATAGAAACAAAAAAAAATCCTCAAAAATCTTTTAAAATATATATATATATATATATAAAAGGTTGTCTTCTGATCACGGAAGTATACATGAACAACTTTTCCAAAAATCTCAAGCCTCTCCTTCCCCAAATCCATCATTCAAATTTCAAATAACCTTTTACTTTATACACATGAATGCGATTTGAATTCTGCCAAAGAATCCAGATTGTGACTTGCCAAGAGTAAAGGTAAACTAAAATTTTCTTTTTTATTTGTGTGTAATGTGTATCTTGGTATTATGTAAAAATATTAGAAAAAAAAAGACTTTTAATGTATTTTAATTTTATTTTAACATTGTGTTCATTGGAGTAGTTTTTCCATAATTATATAAATCAATAATTAAAAAATAAAATAATTAATACTAAATGACAGATTCTGAGAAAAAAGAGGGATAGACTGCTGTTGACTACTTCACCAAAAAAAGTTTTTTTTTTTTTCGTTGGATTTAAGAATAAAGAATTAAAGAATTAGGTATCAGAGAAATGGAAATGGATGGAGGAAGTAGGAGGGAATCTCCTTGTCTCTAAAGTCATACATAAGTTCTTCCAGACCAAACCAATTCCGACAATTGAATCGATTTTTCATATTTTAGTGTGAAATTTCCAGTGAAAGGGACCTGCAAGAAGAGAATTAGTCTCCCTTCAGACCCCAGTTCAGCTGTGTTCGCTTTTAATGCCTTTGTTCCTTACGAGGAAAGCTGCTAACTCAATACGAAGCCACTAATTTATCTATATTTATATATATATATATATATATATATATAATTATAGGATTATAATATAGCACTGCATAGGTATGTACAGACATGGAAATTTCAGTGAAGAACCCTTCAATGTGTATCATTAGCTTATGGTTTTTAAGTTTTGAAGGGTTCTGTTCTAACAGCTCGGAGAAACAAATTTTCCGGAAGAGAATTATGAAGAATTGAAGGAATCTGAACTTTTGCAGTGGATTTTTCTTACCATGGCGGAAGACATTTGTTTCTTCACCAAGGTCAGTGATTTATTAGTATGCCTGGTTTCTCTACTACTTGCTTTTCTTTGTTGAATACTCTTCGCCTAGAGCGATGGGTTCGGCTTAATTCTGTTGAAGTTTTCCGCCTCTTCCACAGTTTCCGTTGTTGCTTCCGGTGGTGTTATTACTATCGCTCCGTTAATTGATATCTGACTTAGAGAAAGCTTTGTACTTTTCTTCTTTTCTTCTCTGGTTTGCTACAATTGCTATTTCAAATGGTTTGGGCTTGAAGAAGATTTATGTACTTTCCTTTTTCTCTCATTTCTTGATCTGTGTTTGTGTCAGGTTTGCTTTTGCACAGTCCCCCCCCCCGGCACACACACACACAAATATTATATTAATAAGGTTGTCTGGTGTTTGTGGAGGAAACTAACATCTTTAATCTTCCGGAATCAATTTGCTCAAGTTGTATTTTCATATGTATGAAGTCTAATGTGATTAGGGGAGGAAATGCCCTTTCCCACAGGGATTTCAACTTACTGGAGAGCTTCACAATATATTTGTTGAGAGTTTTCTCTGTACATCCTTAGGTGCTGAATGTACGAAATCATCAAACATCTAGGCATTTATGGAGCTCTTTTTTCTGTTACTGGACTTAAACCTGGTCTTCTTGTGAATGACAGGATGCTCTTATCATAAAACATCCCAAGAAATCTCCTGCACTACTAAGGACTATAGTATTAGTGTTTGTGATGTTATGTGGTGTTTATATCTGCTCTATCTCTCTGAGGCAAACTAATATCCACATCAAAAGAAAAGTTTTGAACATTGAGGTTTTGGAGAGGCCTTGTCATAGCAGGGACATAGATCGGTCACAAATTCCCTACTTACACTATCCAAATCCTAAAACCTTCAACAGGTAAGGTCAAGTGAACTTCTGTCTCTCTTCATTGTGTCTTCCAATTCATGTCAAGATAAACTTTGTCTTGGATGTTGCAGGGTTGAATGTTCCTGCAATCCTGTCCGGCTCTTTGCAATTGTATCAATGCAGAGATCAGGAAGTGGTTGGTTTGAAACACTACTAAATAGTCATAGCAATATTACTTCCAACGGTGAGATTTTCTCAGTTGCAGTTCGGAGGAGAAATATTTCCTCAATCATTGATATTCTTGATAGAGTATACAATCTTGATTGGTTTACAAGTGCTTCAAAGAATCAGTGTTCGGGTGCTGTTGGGTTCAAATGGATGCTTAATCAGGTAAAAAAACTCCACAAACTTACTCTATCAAAAAGTTTTCCATTACGCAAAATTGGTATTTTATTTGTAATGCTATTTTAACAAGCATCTTTGTTTGTGTAAGCCCTGTATCATATTTAAAGTATTACATCATTACATCATTATATAAGGAGCCAAAAAGGCTGTTTATTTATTGATAAAGTCTAACTTCACCCCGTAATGCATTGCATGGTCATCTTGAAAGCTCAAGGCATACAACAGATTAGTATTTTCACTGCTAGATTTATACATAAG
>JAXGGT010000162.1:10608747-10625983 GCA_035583425.1 Marsdenia floribunda | reverse complement strand
AAACTAAGCCTTGGTGTCCTACTTCTTTTACAGTGTTTGACCCAGCTCTTGACTTCTGCAGTGTTGTTCCCCATAGAAAATTTTAAAACATTTAAATCTGAAAAGCCCCCCCATCACCTTTGAGGTGTTAAACGTAGGTTTCTTGCCTTCTGGTTTCTGCTATGCATAAAATGGGTGTGCAAAAGATTGAATCTTGATATTCTGTAAGTCCAGAACACAGGCAAAATGACATTACCTATGTTTTTGCAGAGATCAGTGTATTTAGAGGTAAGACATTGAGTTCTGCATTGTGTCCTAGATTTTTAATTATAATTTGAATTTATTTGCTAATATTGATTAATTGCCCAAAAAAAAAAAAAAAAAAAAAAAAAACTGCTAATATTGAGTGATGAATTTGTACCTTTTCTCAAAATGTCCTATAATTCTTTTTGTTTTTTTTTTTTTTTTTTTTCATTTTTTGTCCTATTTGGGTACAGAGTCTCGTGGCTTCACTTTTTAAAATTTGCAAGTTGTATAATGCGTTCTTTAAGAACTCTACCTGCAGCAAGTACTCAAAGATATTTTTTTATTGTTAAATATTAATTAAAATTATAACATTAAAAAAAAAAAAATCTATTAAAACCGAATCAAACATTCAAATATAAAATTTCTAAATTTAATTTCCGAAACAAAATAAATCATATCCTTAAAACTTCTAATGCTAAAGAACTAATGTATTTAAATTGATG
This sequence comes from Marsdenia floribunda, assembly GCA_035583425.1. Classification (NCBI taxonomy): domain Eukaryota; kingdom Viridiplantae; phylum Streptophyta; class Magnoliopsida; order Gentianales; family Apocynaceae; genus Marsdenia; species Marsdenia floribunda. Next base: position 10,625,255 of record JAXGGT010000162.1, on the reverse strand, counting down.
ATTCTGGGATTGGAAATGATTTGAGTGCTCGCTTTTGAAATTCTTGATTTGATGATAGTGGAGAAGCTTGAACATGAAAAGAGATATTTCTTCAATCCCAAATATCTTTTTTAAGCCATGTTCACATTCAGATTAATCCCCACTTGAGGCGGTAGGTCTCTTGCAGAAGGTAAACTCTAGTACTACCCAAATTTTTAAACGGTTGCATATATAAGTGCGGTTTTGATCTCACAACCTCACTTAAGCTAGAAGAGTACGTTACCAACTCACCTACGCCTTAGAGTTGTTATTTAGGTACTTTTATTTGGCTTGTTATGTGAAAAGTCATGAGTTCGACTCGTGTTTGAAAGAGTCTTGTGTCACTGGCTAAGGTGTCACATGCTCAATCGTGTGTTGTAGTCTTAAGAATCTGTCCACATAATTACCACCGTGTCTGAGCTATTTAACTTGATCAATCCAATTAAAATTTTAGAAAATGAACTTTAACTTTGCCATTTTTATGATTATTGTAGATTAAACTCATGACATTTTGATCATTAAGTAATGCAACCTAGTAATTACCAAAAAAAAAGTAATGCTACCTAGTAATATATCTTATTAATTTCTCATTATTAATCCTTTAATTATGAGTGATCGCAATCCCACATCAGAATATTATACCATTATTACTTTTCATTAACTTTATAAATATCTCAAAACTATTTTTGACCAGGTAAATAGACTTTTAATTTGGGCTTTAAGTGTTAACTATTAATTTATCTTTAAGCCTATTCTGACTTTAGTATCAGAGGAAGACCTGTCGAAGGGCAGATTTAGCCTTGGCCCAGCTTGAGTTCCACGCATCACTACCCTTTCAATCTAAATATATTGGAAATTATGTTTAGGCAACAAAGAAGTTAGAAGCGGAACTAATTAGTGAATATTTCTCGAGAAATATTGGTCAAAAATTGCATGCCTACCAAAAGGAAATAATAGAATCCATCACCTTCCTCTTTTTTTTCTTTTTCTTTTTTTTCTTCTTTTTTACCTTCTCCACTTGAAGGAATGCATCATGTATACATGAGAAAAGAGTGATTTATCAAAAAAAAAAAAAAAAAAAAAAAAAAAAAAAAGAAAATGAGAGAAGAGTGAGTGTTTCTTTCTTGCAAGAGGAATCCATGGGCCTGAAGCATCATTTTGTAATCCTATCTTGGGCCTTTTACTATTCGTTTTTGTTATAAATTACTTGTCCATTAGAAATGTGACCCTCCAGGCCCAAACTAAATGCTCAGTTGTCGAATCACGGTTTTAGTAGTAAGCGTCCTTTTTAGAATGCCTTCAGTCATATGAACTCTATAAGAATTACTATTAATATCGATATTAATATATATATATACACACATATCGTTGACATTGATATTAAAATATATAAATATATAAATATTCAGGACCCTAAAAGGTGGTTTTTACTATATATATATATATTATATAATATTCCCATTGTCCAAGTTAGCTATCTTCTCTATATTAACTGTCACGATGTGAGCTCATCGGTCCAAGTCACGACTATGCAACACTCACTACTAGTATTCTCGTTGTACTAAAAGAGATATTTCGAGTTGATAATGAATATTTAAGTTTATACTTATATTTCATTACATGAATATATACATATACACTTATAATATGGAACGAAGTATCACAATATTCGTCTTATACATCTTACAATGTAAAAACATATATTAAAATTAAATATATATGTACACACACATATCTATATATATATGTATTGTTGACATTTTTTTTTTTTTCCCTTTTAAGATGATGCTACCTAGATCTGCCTATTCTTAACATAGAAGTTGTGCGTCATATATAATAACATTTTTGGAGTAATATTTCAAATAACATTTTTTAAAATAATATTTAAAAAAAAAAATTATAAACCATCAGTTTATGATAATTTTTTTTTAAAAAAATATAGCCCTAAAAATAAAAATATATATCAAAATTTTAATACGCTTTTGTTGTATAATTTTATTAGTTATTTTTTATAATTTGATTTATTCAACGGTTTAGGAGTTGACTAAGTTAAAAAAAAAAAAAACATATATAAAATATAATTTTCTTAACCAATGGAATTAACGTAAACGAGTCAAGCATGAATAGTAATGATTGAAAATGAATTATGTACCCTTAGACCTCAAGAAACCTAACCGGCAGTTAATTAATTAATTAACTATAAAGATTCTCCCCCATTGATCTAACACTGTTTTTTTTTTTTAATTTGAAAGCACTTTCATAAAATAATTGAGTTATGCCTTCTTGACAACACTAATTATTAGTTAATTAGTATAACAAGAAATATTACAAATTAAAAAATAATAATAATAAAATAAAATTGGAGAGAAAATATGTTATGTTTAATTTTTAATAGGAAAATTAGTCATTTTAGTCTTCATACTAATTTCGTTTGGACAAATGGGTCCCTATTTTTTTATTTTTGGATAAACGAATCCTTTTTTTTTTTGACAAATAGATCCTTTTGACTAATTTTATTTAGAAAAATGTGTTAATTTTTCAATAATTTATTATTATTTTACATATTGTGATATAATTATTTCATTTTATTTTTTAATTTCTCATAATTTCTCTATTCTCTTGTTGTATTTTTAAACAAAAATGAGCGAAAATGACTCGTTTGTTCTAACAAAAAAAAGCGAATTCGCTTATCCAAAAATAAAAAATAAAAACCCTTTTATTTAAATGAAATTAGTATGAACCTAAAATGACAAACTTTCTTTTTTAATAAAATTAGCCAACGTCGTGAATATTCAAGGAATCTATCATTTGTAGGGACACAAAATTTATGAACACACACAAATCGAATCCTTGAAGAATAATAAAATAATTTACAATAAATGGCCCTAGAATATTACCAATTATTGATAGGGATGTATTATTATATAATGCATATAAATTACTCACTGAAATTATTTTAAACTACTATTTTATATTGTATGATCAAGTGGATGACAGACCCACCTAGGGCGAAATAATAAATGCAAATATTAATATTTATAATATATATATATATATATATAAGGTGGATTATTACATTCATGTATAAATTTTTAAAGATAAATTTTATCAATTTATTGACGCGAAATTTCTCAGTAATCAGTATTATTTATAATAAAAATAAAATATTTAATAACATTATTTTTCATTAAAAAATATTTATATTCTTTTTAAAATAAAAATTATAATCAAATTAAAAAAAAAATATAAATACATGAAAAATATATTTATCATTATTTTAAATAATAAAAAATATTTTAGTCAAAAAAAAATGATTAGTTCAGTTATAGCATGATTCGAAAGTTCCTGTTAGAGATAAAAATAACTCAAAAATATCAAAAAAAAAAGTATTTAATTTTTTTTTTTCAATCGATTCTAATTTTTATCTATTAAAAATATGAATCTTGAATTAACAAAAAAAAAAAAAAAAAAAAGAATTTGTTAGTTTTTGGGATAAATTAATTAATATGAAATTTTATATTTTATAGAAAATTGCGTATGCTGTGAGATTATTTAATATATTCTTTATGAGTTGTCTAATACATTAATAAAAGTAAAAAACGTGATAACTACGTAAACTCCAAATATTAACACTAATTAGATTTTGTTATGATGATATTTATAATTTTTTTTAAAATAGAAATTATAATTATATTAAAAATTTTATAAAATTAAAAAAAAAAAATTATCACTTTAAATAATTAAAAGCATTTTAATAATTTTTATATTTTAAAAAAAAATTATAAATATTGACTTGAAAAAGTTAATTGCGTTGATTTTTTGATTAATTTAAGTTACACATGTCTTTTTTTTTATAAATAAATATGTTTAAATTTGTTGATGTGATTTTTAAAAGTAAATTTTATTTTATTTTAAATTTGAATTGATGTATAAAGGATTATAATTTTAAAAAAATTTTAAAAAATATATATATGTCACTGTTTCTATAAAAAAGAAAAAATAGTTTAAATACAGTCTAAAAAATTTTAAAATATATATGAATTTTTTTGTATTAAATTTTAAAAAACATTTTATATAATTTTAAAATATTGGGGATAGTAATTAGATGAATAAAGACAGAAAAACATAAAGATCCACTTTGATATCGATCATCTGACATTTTGCAGCCACCACCATAGAAAAATGTTATAAGTACTACGGAACACGACAGGCATATATTTTTGTCCATGGCTTCGCTGGGGACCCCCGTCGGGTAGAAATGCAATTTCCGTGCCCTTTATTCGCCAACAGTACTGGCGCGTGGCTACCAACGCGGCGGCGAATCCGACTTTTCATAACCTGAGAGATGTGCTGACTGCGCCGCCATGTCTTCCAACTTTGCTTCAGCTGCTCTCCTGGCGAGCCACAACCACCTTCCTGCATATACGGACTTCTCCCACGCATTTGCCTTACTTTTGTTTTAAATTTAAAGTTGCTAAATAATGGGAAATTGATGAATTTAGTTATTAATGTTTATAATTTTAGTATAATTAATTTTTTTTAAAATTATTTAGTAAATTTTTAATATATAATAAATTAGAGTATTTGACCATTTTTGTTTTTATAAAATCTATTATTTGAACAACTCAAATTTTATAAAAGAAATGATTAAATGTACCAACTTATTATATATTAAGGAAATATTAAATAATTTTTTTAAAAAATGACTAGTCATACTAATGATCAAAAGATTGGGATCAAATCCACAAATTTTCCTTAAATAAAGGAAAATTGGTGAATTTTGGTTCCTAATGTATAATAAGTTGGTGTATTAGGTAATTTTCTTCACAAAATCTATTATCTGGAAAGTTAAATTTTGTAAAAGAAATGATCAAATGCACCAACTTATTATAAACTGGGGACTTACTAAAAAAAAAATTTACCAACCATACTAATGATCAAAATATTGGTTTAATATTAATTGTATCGTGTAATATAATTTTATATATATATATATTTTTTTAATGACTATATTATATATATATATTTTTACCATATTATAAAATAAAACACGCACCTAATATAGGTTAATCTACTCTAAACAATTAAAATAAATGAATACTAAATAAATGAACGGCTGATTTTAACCTCTATAGTCATATTGTATTTAATATTATGACCCTTAAAGGTACAACTCATAAACTATTCATTGCCCGTCACTTTCCAAATTTTACATGTATAGAGTAATACTATTTATGCCAATTGTTTCTATTTTAATTATCTTAAAAATAATAATTACCCTTCTTAATTTAAAATATATTTATTGTTTATTTTTTTCCATTTCCTATCACATTCTTTTATATATTATTAAATATTTTCCAAAAAAAAAAAAAAAATTATGTCAACCATTGATGATATATGTTAAATATCTATCTAACAATAAATACCAATGCATAACATTTAAATACAGTATTTTTATCAAATAAACAGGATTTTAAAAAATATCTATAAAACATTTGATACAAGGTTATGAATTTAAAATTAGTAATTTATCAATCTACTATAGTATTAGTTATTTATTAATTATAAAGAAATTAAAAATTATTATTATTATTTGAAAAAAAATCAATCTATCACTAACATTAGTTAAACAAAAATGACTTGTATCAAACAAAATTGGCAGATAACGATCACACAATTGAATAAATAAGGCTGTTATTTATTAAAAAATAATTTAATTAGTTAGTTAAATAAATAAATAAATGAAAAGAAGCTGTAATGAGCTGTTAAACGAACTGCGTTGTTCGCGAACAAAGCTCGTTCGAGTTCGTTTATACTCGATTAAGGCTCGTTTATTTATTAAACGAATTGAACTCGAACATTTTATTGAGCTCGATTAATTTTCGAGTAAACTCGAATAGTGTTTACGAACGCTTAATTGTTCGTGAATAAATTTTAATATTTATATATTGTGTAAATTAATATTATATTTATACAATTTATAGGTTAAGGTTTCCCTTTATTTCTTTCTTTTTTTTTTTTTTTATATTAACTTTAATTGTGTACTAATTTGTGTGTTTTTAGATTTATTATTTATAATTAATTTTTTAAATTTTTTTAAAAAAGTTGAACGAGTTGAACTTGAATAATTTTCGAACTATACGAACAAATAATCGAACAAACTCAAACAAAATTTTATACTCGAAACATTAAATAAGCTTACTCGAACAGTGCTAAAAAATTAAACGAATTGAACGAAAATATTCAATGTTCGGTTGGTCGACTGATTTACTGCTCTAGACTAATAAGAAATAAATAATATTACACCCACACTCCTGCATTCAGTAAAATTACAAAAAGGGACACTGGGAAGAGGCGCCAATATCCTCGAGCATCGAGCCATTGTGTATGGGGACTCGAACCACAATGCGCCATCGGTGCTCCCATTTCAAACCTCGACGCATAGCTGTCGACTTTATAACGGCCCCACGTATGTATCCACTAAGGACATATCAGACATTTCCTTTTTATAGTGATGTTTATTATTACGCCTATTATTATTGGTCTATTACTTAAGTATAGAAATGTATTATTATTTTTATTTTTTTTTACATTAAGTTGAAAACTCATTTCATTATGGATCTTAAAAATATTGCAAGTAAATTTTTAAAATATTTTATAATTTAGTAGCATTTTTTTGAGTAATTTTTACTAATAATTAGTTAGTGTAAATGTTAAAAAAATTTAAATTTTTAAAGTAATAAAAATTTTGAGTTTAAATTTTTTAAATAACAGAAAAATAAATATGAAAATAAATTGTTTAAAGAAAGGGGAAAAAAACAAAAAAGAAAGGCTATCTATCTATTTATTATTTTTTCTTTCTTATTCTTTTTTTTTTTGGTAAAGAAAAAAATAAAAAAGGAAGGGGCAGTCTGTGTGATGACACTAAGAAATAAGAATAAACAAAAGCGTAAGGAAATTATTCAAGGGGAACACAAAAGTCGTAAGAACTGCCTTCAAACGCCTGAAGACTTATTACTCTCCCTTACTTTCTAAAATCACCATTTTATCCAATTCAAACTTTTTACCGATCCGGGTAGTCCAAGGTACAATCGTAGGAAACGACGACGTGGAAGGGAAGGGTATTTACGTAATTTTATTGAAGAAGGGGTCATTTTTCTGTCTCTTTTTTCTCGTCCCTCCTCCGAGGCCATTCATTCACTGTTATCAGCGTGGGGGTGGGAGAGAGGGACTATCAAAGAAAGCAAAAGGCTATATTGCGTTTGGTGGTGTCTCTGGATTTCAGGGATCAGAATCGAAGAGGAAAATTTTCCAGAAAATTTGGAACACTTTTTTATTTTCTCTGAACAGATGGTTTTGAGAGATGGAGTTTGAGACCCGAAAGATTATCACTACGACACCATGGCTGGTTAAGCACAGCATCTCCTCTCATCGGTAACTTCCATCACTCTCTCTTCTTCTTTCAGTTTCTTTCGATCATCATCGCATATTTTATCCTTCGTCTTTTCTTCCCTGAACTTAAGTGGTTCGTTCGTTTGTTTATTTATTTATTTATTATTATTATTTTTACATTTCTTATAAATTTTCTTGGTGGGTTGGCGTTGTTTAGGTGAAGTTTGAGTGTGGCCTATGAGATATCTATATGTGGAAGTATCTGTTCGAGTTTCATGGGTGTCTGTGTGTGTTTGATTTCTCTATATGGCAAATTTTGTGCTTTTGTTGCTCTGTATGAAGTGCTTTAGTTAATGCTTACTTATTTAAAAGTCATGGATGGTGTTGAAATCCAGCGCTTCTACATAGACAGGAGTTTCAACTACCCTGCTGACTTACTTCTTCTCGGTCATTTTATTCTTCTCAAGAAAACATTTTTTCCTTTTCTTGTCTTTTTTTTTTTTTTTTTTTCCCCTCCCTCCCTTCCAGAGTTGGTAGAATGAGAGCTCAGCATTGCTCTGTGTATCCATGTTTAATGGAGGTCGAGGTAGACTGATGGATAGTTGTATCTTCTAATTAAGGCGTTTAATAGATTTAGTTTTGCATATGCTAGTCCCTTTTTTTTTTTTCTTTTGCCCCTCCTCCAAAGAATTTGTTTAATGGGTTTCCTGATAGATTAATGTTATTCTTATCAATTGCAAGAGATGTATTTGGTTCTTTCTCCAGTGTGCACTTGTTCTTTGGGGATTTTGAGCGCCTAAATTGTTAGGTCTTACTATATGCATGTGCGTTAGGTGATGCCATATATGGTGGGACTATTTCTGTTTTCTGTATTTCTCTTCAAGATGTTTGTTGTTGCATGTGTTTCTGAATGTCTGATAGTTGCTTATGGATCTATTATGTTGAACAGGAGAATTTTGGACCATGCTGAAGTTTTCTATGTTTTGGTGGTTCTATTTTGTGCCCTTTTGATCTTGGGTACTTGTGAATCATGTTCTGTTACTGCATTAGGGGACCAATTGAATTGTGATGCATGTCAGTCCCTTAATGCGGATGTTTTCTCTGTCGATGCTAGCACTGGCCCTACATCACAAAATTTGGTTTCCCCTGGGAGTTCTGATAATGTATGTCCAGATTCGAATTTGTTCTGCTTTCGATCAACATTGCCTGGGTTTCTATCTCCACAGCAGGATGCTAAATCTGCATATGATGTATCTAGTGTCAAGTCCAATAGTACGTTACATGCAAGACCAGATCAAGTTAGAACTAATGTGAGCTGGTCTATGGATTCTGGTATATTTAGGTTTTACAGTGGTAGGACTGTTTCTTGCTTTTTGTATGATCAAAAGGGTTGTTATGAATCGCCATGCTATCATGCAAAATCAGAGGCACAAAAGGATGTTTCTTCATGTAGGAAATATGAACTTAACCGAGCGTTTCAGCATCTGACTCCAAAAGATGACGGGGGAACAAGGCAGTCTAGATTTTCATTTCATTCTTCGCCCCATGTGGAAATAAGCCCCTCTCTTCTAGACTGGGGACAGAAGTACTTATATTTTCCTTCATTAGCCTTCTTAACCCTTAGGAACATACACAGTGAAAATATTTTGACAATTTATGAGCCCTACAGTATGAGCTCTCAGTTTTATCCTTGTAATTGTAGTGAAATTTCGTTAGAACCAGGTGAAATTGCATCAATTTGCTTTGTGTTTTTGCCAACATTCTTAGGTTCATCCTCCACTCAGCTAGTTTTGCAAACAAGCTCCGGTGGTTTCCTGGTTCATGCCACAGGGCTTGCCCTGGAGTCCCCCTACAAAGTACCACCTTTAGTTGGGCTTGATGTAGCCTCCGGTGGGAAGTGGAGAAAGAATTTATCCTTGTTTAATCCCTACAATGAAGCTCTTCAAGTGGAGGAGGTGACTGCTGTGGTATCCGTTTCTTCTAGGAATACTTCCCAATTTACAAAAGCACTATGTACTATGTGCAATGACAAAGATCAGGGGCATTTCAGTTTGTACAGTGTCAAGGAGTGGATTGATGTAAAAGGTGGTGAAGTTGGTCCACCAGTAATTTTGATGAAGCCGCATGAGAACTGGCAGATTGCTGCTCAGAAGAATGGGACCATCATGGAGCTAGAGATTTCATTTCATTCAAGGTCAAAAGTTTCTGGTGCATTTTGTGTACAGTTGCTAAGATCTTCAAGAGAAAAAGATATAATTATGGTTCCGTTTGAAGCAGAATTTGGAAAAACTTCATATCTTGATAAGCTCCCTTCTCCAGTTTCACCATCTCTTGAGGCCCTTGTGCCGTGTGAGATTAGTGGTACATCTGTTTCTACTATTTCTTTGAGGAGTGATGCTTCGTACATGTTGAGTGTTGTCAGGATTAGCGTGGTGGGCAAACACACAAAGCATTTTCATATTAAATACATGGAGGGGCTTTTGCTTTTCCCTGGCACTATCACACATGTAGCTGTGGTTTTCTATACTCCCATGCCCTTTGAGATGGATGGTTTTTCAGCTGAATCTCAAATGGATATAAATTGTGAATTAATCATATTGACAAATGGGTCAAGAAATTCTGAGATCAAAATTCCATGCAGGGATGTTGTTGGTATTTGCCCAGTACGTGAATTAAATTCTTCTGTTGGATATGTGCAAGGTTCTGAGGAGTTGCAATATGGAGATACAAGAAAAAGATACTCACCTTGTGCAATACAGTCGTTACTATTGAATGAGGTACATATGTTTGGTCTTAAGAATTGAGCTTCTGTACTCCATATAATTGCTATTCAATTTTTTGATATTTTTTTTCTGGGATCTCTTCTCCTCTCTTGCAGTTGTGCTGTATAGATAATGTGTTCTCTTTATACGGCAAAATTTTTGTTATTTGCCAGACGTTATTGCCTGAATCTTGGGAATTATCTTCAGGTTTTTCAATGTGTAACTCTAGTTGTTGTAAATAATCGATCTTATCATATTGTTTGTGGTAGGGCTAATCAACAAGAAGAACATTTAAGTAGATATAATGATGATGTCTCTTAAATGTTTTGTGGATATCTATGATGAAGGATTATTAAGCATAATGTCTAACAAATTCCTTAATCTTAAGAAATAATCTTGAATTATTTGTTGGTTGATTTTTGTCACCAGACGTTGCAAGCCTAATTTATTTTCAATAATTGACTTATTTGTCTACATACTCATCTGAAGGCCTTAAATACAACAGAAGCAGATGAACTGGTATTGAAGAGCTGGAAATCTCAAGCTACTGTGTATGACATGTCTGTGGCAGTTGATCATGAAGTGTTGTTTCCTGTTGTTTGGCTTGGAAGTCATTCATCTCAATTTATAAATGTCAAAAACCCAAGCCAACATCCTATTGCCATTCAGCTCATCCTAAATTCGGGGGAAATTATTGATGATTGCAAGGCAATAGATGAACTTTTCCAGCCCTCTTTCACCAGTAGTTTGACTGGCAATAAATCATTTTCGCCATCAAGGTTTGGTTTCTCAATTCCAGAGGGTGCTTTGACTGAGGCCTTTGTCCACCCTTATGGAAAAGCTTCGCTGGGACCAATATTTTTTCAACCGTCCAATCGATGTGTATGGAAAAGTTCAGTGTTAATTAAGGAACAATTTCTCTGGTGTGGAGTGGCTGTATTTGAGAGGGTCTGGGGGTTCACTTTCTCTGGTTTTACTTGAGGATTCTAAACCTACATCAATTCTAGAGTTCAAGTTAAGCTTGCCCACTGTGCATACTCTGTCTTCTCTGGACTTGTTGCATCAGGAGTTTGAGGTTGATGTGTGTTCTCAGCCATTGTCTAAAGAATTGTATGTTAAGAACATGGGTGACTTACCCTTTGAGGTCAAACGAATTGGAGTCTCTGGAAGTGAATGTGGGTTGGATGGTTTTGTTGTGCAGACTTGTAAAGGCTTTGTTCTTGAACCTGGGGAGTCCATAAAGCTTAGAATAACATACCAGACAGATTTTTCTGTAGTTACTGTACAGAGAGATCTGGAATTGGCTTTAGCAACAGGTATTTTTGTGATTCCTATGAAAGCAAGCCTCTCACTGCACATGCTTGGTTTCTGTAAAAAGTCAATTTATTGGGCGCGAGTGAAGAAGTCTATTATTGCAGTCCCTCTCATGGCTTTCTTCTTGATTCTAGTCCTTTGTTGTTTGCTCCCTCATGCGGTATCCTTTGGTACCCGAGATTTCTTGTTAAGGAGTGGGACAAGCTCAAGCACAAGGTATGATGGAGAACCATCTCATGCTCATCGCAATCATGACAACTATAATAAATTTCCCTTGTCTGCCAAATTGAGCAGTTTGCTTAGTTCTATTGGAGGAGATGAGGCCTTGAGAATGGAGTCTCTTGGTAGGTCTGGTGATGATCAATCTGTGATGGAAGAAAAATGTCCAAATGCTAAGCATGTAAACTCCAGACACGAGTTTGCACAGCAAACAAACTGTTTTTTTAGTAATGGAAAAGAAACAACAATATCAACCTCTTCTACGGGAATTTCTGCTGCAGCTAAGAGCTGTGATAGTCGGGAAACAACACAAGGCGGAAACCTTAGTGTTAAAACTGGAAAAGACAAAGGAAGAAGGCGTAGGAAGAAAAAGAGTTCTGGCACAGTTGTATCTGGACTGTTTGAAGTATCAAGCAGTCAAAGTGGCAATTCTACTCCATCTTCCCCCTTGTCACCTGCATCATCATTTACTCCTAAACGTTCGCATCTGCTGTCTCCTGATGTGGATCAAGCTGTTCGGGCGAGAAATCCCTTTGCTTTGGTTGCTGGTCAGCAATTTGAGAGGCATGCAAATCCTGAACCTAAATCAAAGGCTAATGAATTGCACCCAGAGATTCCTCTGAGAACCAGTGACAAAAGGCAGTGGTGCTTGGGGAACTCTAAACTGGAGAAGTCTGCTGTTTTGCATAAGACTAATGGCAATCCTGTTCTGTTGCCCTCAACTGGTGTGCCTGATCCACTATTTTCATGTTCTCCAATTTTGGCTTCAAGATCTAGCATTGCACCACATGCTCGGGCTCCTGGGCCCAAACTACAGAGCCAGAAAACAGATAAACCTGAGGATAAGGGGGAGGTCATGGAAAAATTTACATATGACATCTGGGGTGACCATGTTTTTGCACTTCCCCCAGTTGGTACACGAGGGGTGCAGCCCCATGTTTCAGAAAACAATTCAGATAGCTTTTTTGTTAGAGGTCCCCAACCCCTAATGACAATTGCTCAATCAAAATCAGTAAGTTGCTCTGATCAAGTGGTCTAATGATAAAAGTACCGAGTTCTATGTTATCTCTCGCTCTGTGTCTCTCTTACACACACACACGCAAGTTTTAGTTGATAACTCAATCGAAATGCATTTAGGATATAAAGTTCACTAGATGTATATACAAGCATTCCCCCACCCCCACCCCCCCTTCCCCTTCCCCTTTTCCCTTTTTTCATCTCATGCAGGAGAAAAAAGTGGGTAGGAATTAGGTTGTATACTTCTCTATGCTGCATCCCTTTTGCTGCTGGAAAGTAATCTGCGATGGTATATGTTTGCATACATTAAAATGATCTAGAATCAGGACCTGATTTAACCTTCCCTTCCCCCGCACCCCCCAACAAATTAAAAAAAAAAGAAAAAGAAAAAGAAAAGAAAGGCTGCTTGGATGATGTGCGTTGATTCTCTCTTCATCTGGCGCGGCCTTTTCTTTTTGAGAAAAGCTCCGGAGTTGAGGCTTTTCTTTTTGTGCTGTGCTTGTGTCGGATTAAATTGTGTCTGTTTTCGGCTTTTATTGTCTCTTAGAAATCTGGGATATTAAATTTTAACTTATTGTGTTTGGAAATAGAAGGAAAAAGTATCTCCAGAGTTTCTACAGCGAGGGCAGCCAGTGTTGCCATCACAGTTTGTCTAACTTTAATGATAAATCTTTTAAGGAGAATTTTGAGATCGTTGATCTTATTAATCTCTTACCTTAATTTAAATGATTCTTAATTTTTAAATTTACGCTAATGTACATTATTCGATTTTAAATTAATTTTGATACGTAGGAAGTATAACGGTAGCATGTACTTCACTTAACGTCATTACAAAGCTATTGTGATGAAGGATTTCTCGAAAGCAAAAGGTAAGGCAGACTTCAATCTTTTGAGCGAGAGTGATGTTGACGGAAGAATGATTTGCCGGTGCAGGTGCTTCCAAAACAGCCCGATGACCATTACTGCAATAGACACACACACAAACCCAAAAAAAAGGGAAAGAAAGAAAAAGTAAAAAGATAGCTAGGTTAGTAGTAGTTACTACTACATAATAGGATTTGCAGGGACCATCATCATCTACCCTCAAGCTGTCAAAGGGTGACTGCATGCATCTTTGGAAAAGACTCGGACAAAATCCTAGCAGCCATATTCTCCCATCATCTTCAGTTGGTACTATTCTCGTCTGCAAGCCTGAAATGTCCCGTTTTTCTTGCGACAGGACCAAACCGGAGGGTAAGAAGTTTTTTGGATGCTGGAGAAACGGGCGGTACAAAAGACTCTTTGTACCGGCGTGGTTGGGCGGATGCGGTCCATTTTGCCTTTTTAACCTAAGACTGGACCACATTAATATTACCCAACGCAATTGACTGGGACCTGCCTGTTTGGCATTATACTGTAACGATAAAACGCTCCTGGACCGCTTTGGGTAGACCAGACACACATTTACGTAGCCCGCCAGCCACAGTACTATTGGGAATTCAGCTCATTAATAAGTTTTGGGATAGAGAAGAAAGTTAATGTTAGTAAATAGTAAGGTGACTAAAACTGAAAAAATTTTGTCTGATTTTGTTGTGCTCTATAGTTCTCTATAATGCATTTCCCATCTACCATTATTCTAAAGTTGTTCAGAAAAAAAAAGATGAAAGCTTCGAGTTTATGCGTCCAATGCTTTTAAAAAGGTAAGAAGAATGCATTTTTTCTTTGGTATATAAATGCACACACAAATTGTATTATATGTTGTAACATTTTCATTTTCAAAATGTTGACAATTCTAATGTAGTTCAATGAACTGGATAGACTGAGGGATTCTGATAGTGCCACGCCTGTTGGTTGGCTACCCGCTCTGATATCAACTGTCCCGAGCCCACGCCACAACTGTGGGTCTGGCGGCACTCACAGACAACTACTTGGTACCGTCCTCACTGTACCAAAAGGAATATCCCCAGTTGACAATGAGTACCTAGGCCCACACTTATATTTCATGACATATTCACATATACTTTTAATGTAGGACGGGGTATCACAATCTTATAAAAATATAATTTTATACTATTTAAAAGTGTTTCATACCATTTTTTTTTCATTAATATATATTCTTGACATTAATATTCATATCCATCCGTCCATGATCCAACCTTGAAAATTTTGGATTAAATTCCATGATCCATCGATGCTGTTGAAATTTGAAGGGAAAAACCATATCAATAACTTCAATCATAATAATATATGATATATGTAAGCATCCAAAGTGGGGACAAAAATGGAAAATCATTAATGTGGGTTATGTTTATATATATATGATATATGATATATGTATGGCTGGTCTGGGATCGCACCATGCAAATAATGCTGTCTAATACGAGACAGATAATAAGAACAAAAGCTTTAAAACAACACCACCACCACCAGCAGCGAATTAATGATAACTCATAATGTTTCCTTTTATAAGTCTTCTAACTCACTGCAGAAAAAAAAAAAAAAAAAAAAAGTCTTCAATCGTTGACGAAATGATCCAAACGCACCAATCAATTTAGCAATACATGGGATGGGATGGAATGGGAATGGAATTGGAGCCGTCCGTTACAGCCTGCTGTACGGACATTTTATGATATCCGATCCCACATCGAAAGTATATATAAATATGTCATGAAATATAAATATGAACCTAGATAATTATTATCAACTCAGGATATCATTTTTGGTACAACGAGAACAATACCAAATAGTTGACTGTGAGTATCACCAAGCTTGCGGGCCGGAATTGTAACACATTCCTTTCCACATTCAATCATACATCGTTCTAACTCTCCCTTTCCCCCTACTAACCACACTCTTAATACTACATCCCTCCAACCAATTCTTCCCCCCTACTAACCACACTCTTAATACCACATCCCTCCAACCGTCCAATTTAGGTTGTCTTTGGATTAGATTTTTTTTTTCAAGACTTTACTCGTTTTTTGCAATCCATTCAACTCTTTTTGAAAAAAATGAGTAATCTAAAAAAAATTTCAATCCAAAAACACCATTAGTATTTGAGTGTGGCCCATAAAACTAACACTTCTAACCAGATTTTTAAGGTAAAATGAAAATTTGTCGTCAGTTGTCCATACTTTATTAATTTTTTACTGTCTTAGTTTTTTTTTTTTTTTTTTTTTTTTTAAATTATTTTGATCCTTTTTAATTATATTTTAAATATATATATTTTTTTAATTATGTTAAACTTTACAACTAATCTTAATATTTCTTCTAATAGTTTTTTAACTTGTTCGATAAAGTTAGAACAAGTATGAAATAGTTATAAGATCTTAAATTGATAAAAAATTTATATAAAATATGATCAAAAGGAACAAAACAATCACTTGAAAATAGTATAGGATAAAAAAATTAAAAAATAATAATCAAAACGGTAAAAAAATTAAAGAAATAGTGATTAAACTGACTAGTTTTTCAATACAGAATAATCGTTATAACAAGTATGACTCAAATTTATAATTTATTTTTTAATATAAGTGTTAGACAATTTTGATCAAATTAATTTTGATTAAAATTAAAATTAAAATTTGATTAATTTTAATCAAATATATCTGTGTATTAAACATTAAAAACTTACCAAATAATAAAAAAAAAAAACTAATTACAGCATTATAAATCGAGAAACTTCTCCCAGTATGTTGGCCAAATTTCTTTCCTTAGACTCCTGGCTTGCCTAGAGGTCTAGGGGGTCGAATCTCCCCTTCCTCCTGGCTTGCCAAGAGGTATAGAGAAAACCTCACCCGAGTGTTC
>JAXGGT010000162.1:10577378-10605429 GCA_035583425.1 Marsdenia floribunda | reverse complement strand
TTTTCTTTCCCGAAAAAGATTCCCAGATTACGTATTTTTCTTCTTAGATTTTTTAAAGAAGAACATGTATTTGGCAGGCTAAGAATAGGTACAAATGGAGAGGTAGTCTCCTTAAATTATCTTCGTCGTCGATCTTCAGCAGCATCTCTGTGTTAAGTGTTAACGCTTGGCTTTCGGTGACCGCCTGACTTCGAAGCTCTCCAAAAACTCGTCCTTTTCTCTCTCTCTCTCTTCTGATTCTGAGCACAGTCAGTCAGTGTTGCTCTTCCTTGTTTTTTTATGGTACTTGCACTTGTTATGCTATGGCAAACATACATGGTTCAGTAATCACACGCCTTCCAAAGATACAGAGCATTATATAAATAGTATGCCACTATACATGTGTGAATTGAATTGTGTTAGTATATTTTTGCTTTGTTTTATCCATGTTAGAACCCTTATCATCAAATTCTTATTCTCCATCCACTACCGAAAAAGATACTTATCACCATTTATGCACTCACCGCCTTGATCATTGCATTACCGTATTCTAACTTTTCCCGCTATAACCTCTTTCGCTACGAGTTCTCTCTCACGTTCTTCTCTGATTTCTGGATTTTTGTTTCTTTTGAAATTGGATTCATACTCACTCACTCCGTCTAAATTTCCATTGAGTTTGGTTAGTTTTACCTTGTAATTCTTCTCTGTGAGGGTGATGGATTTAATTAATTGTTTGTTGAACGGAATTATTACATTGCAGATCGCGGTAATGTTTGCTGTTAATTAAGAGAGGATGAGTAACAGACACCGTAACAATGTTCCGCCAACGAAACCTCCTTCCTATCCTCCAAACGTGAGTCCTTATTGCTTTTTTCCTTTTTCGTGGTTCGCCTGTGGAAAAAAAAAAAAAAAAAAGAAGTGAGGCGAGAATTCTTGATGTTCGTTATTGTCCTTTTTGAAGTGAAATGGAAGAAACATACATGTCCACCAAATCTCAAAGGAAATTTTGTAAAAGGAAGCATATTTGAGTCCTTAATCCGATGAATTATGCTGATATATATATATAGTCTTCAGATTGATTATTGTGAATCTTCCTATAGGAGGAGAAGAAGATGTCGCCGTCGAAAGCGACCAAACTACCGTCAGCAGATAAAGCTACTACTACAAATCGGCGTCGATCAGCAAGGGAAAGAAAGTTGGCCTTACTTCAAGATGTATTTGACTTTCCTTACGAAATCCAAACTGATTGAAAGTCACTTCAGATTCTCTATCCCTTTGATTTAATTTGTTCCTCTTCATCAAAATGACAGGTGGATAAACTAAAGAGAGAGCTGAGACATGAAGAGAATGTCCATAGAGCTCTGGAAAGGGCTTTCAGTAGACCCTTGGGGGCTCTGCCACGTCTGCCCCCTTATCTCCCCCCATATGTAAGTTATTTATTCTAATGAGTCGAACGGGACACCTTATGGGTCTGTAAAACTTAGTTGTTCGATTTGACTATTAAGTTTGAAATTTAGTTACACAGAAGCTTTAATGGTATAGGCCAAACTGTAGTGGAATGAAAATGTAGTATTCTGATATCAAATTTTATACTCTTTTAAGTTAATAATCTCAAATATGGGATGTGATCTTGCAGATGCTAGAGCTTCTTGCTGAAGTGGCCGTTCTGGAAGAAGAGATTGTTCGTCTTGAGGAACTGGTTGTGAATTTCAGACAGGATCTCTATCACGAAGCTGTTTACACTTCCTCAACAAGGACTGTAAACAATGTGGCAGATTCATCCAGTGATATGCTGCCTGTTGGTTCCAGACGAAGGAGAATGAGATCTTGCTCCCAGAGTGAAATAAAATTAGAATCATTTGTGTCTGTGGCGCAGCCGTTACCTTGTCTTACTAGAAGTGCTTCCGCCAGAAAACTACTGTCACCTGACTCAGATGGCATGAGGTGCTGCTATGATAGGCAGGACATTAATGTGGAACACCTTCTGGACAAACTCAGTTCCCCACTGGATGATAAGCTGGGAAAAGAAAACCATTCATTACCTAATCCACTCAAGGATAAGCTATCTCTGTCAAAGAAACCTGCAACAATGAAAACAACGTTGCAGGTATCTCCAGTCAAGCCACAGTCGACAAGAAAATGTGCTGATCCCTTGAAAATTCAGGTAGAATGCTATGTCGATTTGGTTAGCCTTGTCTACGATTAGCTAATCCAACTAACATGGCTAAAAAATACTACTGCAGTGCAGTGTAGCAGACCAGATGCAAGAGAGCTCTTCAGATAATCGAGTTCTGGAAGCCAGTAGTGAAGCTAACAAAATTTCCGAGGATGTCTTAAAGTGCTTGTGTAACATATTTATGAGGTTGAGCACATTGAAGGGGAAGACACTTGATGCCGAATCCTTCTCTTTTCTCATAGAAAAGGATTTTGGTGAAAATAATTTGGAAAGAGACTTTCGAGATCCTTACTGTGTCTATCCAGCAACTAGAATGAGAGATGTTGGTCCGTACGGAAGGTTCCATTCAATTGAAGCTTTCTCCATTGATATGAAACGGAAAACAAATGCTCTGTTTCTTATCCGCAGACTAAAGTAATAAGCTATGTTATTATTTCCATTCTTCTACTTTTTCTCTGTTCAAACAATTATAAGGTTTCAATTTAAGTGTTAACTTCCATCTTTCTTCTTGAAATAATCAGGCTCCTCCTTAGCAAGCTAGCTTCAGTCAAGTTAGAGGGGCTCACCCATCCACAGAAGCTAGCATTTTGGATAAACACTTATAATTCCTGCATGATGAATGTGAGGGGCTTTAAGACATTGAATTACTAATGACTACAGACCAAAAGATGGCTGATGATGATATGTATCTTGTCAACGTTTCAGGCATATTTAGAGCATGGCGTACCAGATAGGCCTGAAGTGGTTGTAACTCTGATGCAAAAGGCAAGATTTTCATTTCAAAGTTGCCCACTCCCACCACCACCCCAACTGTTTTCACTTTTTTCTTTATCAAGCTATTTGAAACCAATATTAGGTGCCCTGGATATTTGATATTCTGCACCAATTTTGATTTCTTTCAGTGGGCAATGAACTATCTGCCTAACAGACATTTATTGAATGTATCTTTGGTAATTGCAAAGACATGCAGAGTGTTCATGGACTGGGCCTGCTTATCTCATGAAGTACTTTAACAAGAAGATAAAATTTAGCATTGCTTCTATTGCCAAATCAGTGCATGGACAATGCTCATTCTTATTACAAAACCATGGTCATGCTACTCGTTGAAATTAATGTTTTCAACCTCTCTTATGTAGGCAATGATAACTGTGGGGGGACATATGCTAAATGCGCTTACAATTGAGCATTTCATTTTGAGGTTACCGTATCATTTGAAATATGTAAGCCACTAAACATATGATCTATTTCTGTTGAAGATTGTAATCCTTTTGGACACAGTTTAACTTGCTTTTCTGTTATTTCTCCTGTGGAAATAGACTTGTCAAAAATCTGCAAAAGGGGATGAGATGAAGGCTCGGGATGTATTTGGGTTGGAGTGGTCTGAACCATTAGTTACATTTGCACTCTCCTGTGGTAGTTGGTCATCTCCCGCTGTAAGTTGATTCTATCATTTGAATTTCAAATGATTATGTTGCTGAATACATCAACTTGGGACAGTTTGACCCATCTAAATAATTTATAGACTCGCGTGGACAACATGTTCATCTAATTCTGAAAGTTAGAAATAAATCCATATCAAAAGCTAAAATGAGTTTAAAATCACCCAGGGATCTGGAAAACCTTACTGCTTATGGTAAAATAGTTCTGATGATTGATTATGGAGTTAATTGTTTACAAGAGGAAATAAAGGTGAGAGGTTGATTGATGGGGGGGAGAGGACAGAGTTGCATGTTAAATGAGACAAGAATAATGATGTTCTATCCTAATAAGGTAAGCAGAAGAACCTCGCTCGGCAATTTTGTGTTCAAATTAAAGAGTTGTACTCCTGAACCACATAAAAATCAGTGGAGTTCACTACTGTCTGGAAAGACTTGCTTTTGATCTTGGTTGCTTTGATTTACTGAGGAGGTCTGAATTTGTTGATTGAAGGTCCGAGTTTACAGTGCTGATCGAGTGGAGATTGAGTTAGAAGCATCAAAGAGAGAATATTTACAGGCAGCAGTTGGCATCTCAACCACAAACAAGTTAACAATCCCCAAGTTGCTGGACTGGTATCTTCTTGACTTTGCAAAAGACATGGATGCCTTGCTTGACTGGATTTGTTTGCAGCTACCGAATGAAATCAGGAAAGAAGCAATAAAGTGTCTTCAGAGGAGAGAAAGAGAGCCTCCTGTGGTAGAAATAGTTCCTTATAGTTTCAGCTTCAGATATCTCATACATAGGTGATTTTTTATTTTTTATTTTTATTCTCTCCGCGGAACCTCCGGTCTTCAAACTATAAGTTTGTAGATTGCGGGTGTTTTTTCTTTTTTGGTTTCCCCTCTTCTTCTTCTTTAGAATATATATATATATATAGAACACATACGTACCAAATAATGATAAATTAGTTGTTGTTAGTTTAAAAGCGCTGACAAAAATGATATTCGACCAACTGGGTTCTCCTGAACAAATGGACTCTCATCAATTCATCATACCTTGTGGACTTCTTACTATCATATACTCAATTCAATGGAATTACATTATTCTTCAAAAGGAGACTATTGAGGACACTGTTGTCAGTGTTCATATTGTTGGGCTTCTGATGGTCAAGGTTCCCCCATTCAGGAATCATCAATTTAGTAATTTTTGTGTATGTCTGAATAGACCTCTTCTACAACACAGCAGATTCAGAAATTCTTCTGTTGCACTTGGCCTACATATAGGCGACTAGTTGGATTCCAACGTTTCTCATTTTTTCTACACTGCCAATTTTCTTAACTTCAATAAATCCAAGTTCTCTCCTCCATTTTCAATAATTACTAGAAGGTTAGATGTTGAGACGATCTATATGATAGTTTGGCTTGAATAGTCGAGTGTTTAGGAGGTTTGTATATGTTGGCCAATGTGTCTTGAATTGGTCTTTAGTGAAAAATAAGGAGCACAAAAGGCATCATTAGTGCTTAATGTCATGCCCAGCGAAGGATGCCAAAAAGAAGGTGCACAAGTGCGTGTTTAAGGACATGGACTTGCACAAGTGTGTGCACAAAAACAAGATCATAACAAAAATGTTCAAGAAGATCCTTGAAGTATCTTGAGCAGCTTAGAACATGCCGGAAGACCTTATAAGACTCGAGGAGCTTCTACACAAGCTTAGAAGACACTGGAAGACGGTAAAACTTTCTTGAGCCAAATAGACATCTTTAGAACACTCTTGAATATAGTAGAATTTCTAGCATCTACTTAATGTGTATAGATTATTATAGGCAATACTAGAAGAAGGCTAATCACCGTTGGATCAAAATGATCCTAACCGTCTATTGAGGAGGTAGAAGACCATAAATAGGATAGGATAGCTCATTTGTAAACACACAAGGAGAGATCCAAGAGAGCATACTATAAGTCTTGTACATCTTTGCCCACTTTCAATACAAGCTTCCGCATTTCACTCTCATGGTCTCTTGTTCTTCTCTCAAAGGCTTATTTAACACATTATTAGTCCAAGTGTGTTAATTGTCGCACGAATTGTACTAGAAAAACTTCCAGTCTATGATAGGTGGTATCAAGGCAACTGTTTCATCCTATGTACCAAGCCTACTTACAAGGACAATGGCAACGGAGGATGTCAACATGGTTATTGGCCAAAAGCATGAGATGGTTTGTGGACGTGATCCATCCCATGCTACTTCAAAACATGGAAAGTCCAAGGCTAGGGCCTCACCAACCAATCCTATGTGGGCATTGTTTGCACAAGAAAATGTTGCGGGCGATCTTTCATAGCAACTACACAACATCATGCAAGAAAATGAAGAGATAATGAGGGCTGCCAAGGATATGATAAAGGAGCTTGGTTGGCCACTCAAGGAGGAGATTCATTCTCTAGCTCAAGAAATCTTGGAAGTATGTAAGTTTGCTGAATGTGAACTTAGTTCCTTATGTAGCAATGCCGATTTGGTCCTCTCCAAGTGCCAAGAGTACTACCGCACAAAATGCTCCTCTTGAGCTAGCACCACTTCTATGGTTCATGGTTTAAAGTCGCCAAAACCTATGATGTACAATGGTACAAACAGTTCATCAGTCGTGAAATACTTCTTTTTCGGCCTAGACTAGTACTTTGAGGCCATGCAAGTTACCAATGATGTTACCAAGGTTGGCAATGCACCAACGTTTTTGCGAGATGCGGCCCAACTATGGTAGCGTAGAAAGCATGTCGAGCAGAAAAAGACATATGTCACATCCACGCGTGGGAACAATTCAAGATTGAGCAATGCAAACATTTCGTGCCCCAAAATGCTAAAAATGAAGTAAGGGGAAAGCTTCATCACCCGTGGTAAAATGGATTCATCCTTGACTACATAAAGGAGTTAACCACACTCGTATTGGAGATCGATGATCTATCCAACAAGGAGGCTCTCTTTAATTTTAGGGACATGCTTAAGGATTGGGCCAAAGTCGAGTTGGAACCACAAGGCATATAGACGTTGGATGATGCATTCACTGCTGCCAAATTATTGATCGCTTATTCATTCCAAGCCAAGACAAGAACGATAACTTTGGCAAAAATGGGGAAGAGATACATGCCAAACAAGGAGCACGTAGACAAGGAAGGTAGCTCTCCTAAGTCACACAAGTACAAGAACAAGTCGTTTAAGAAGAACGGGATGAAGACTTCGAAACCATGCTTCATATGCAACGGTCAGCATTAGAAGGCCATGAATGCCATGGTTGCTGAGTACCAAAATGAAAGAGAGACGAAAGTGCCCAACATATCCATGGGATCCCTACAATGCTTAGGGACCATGAAGACAACCTATACTACTAGCACTACCAAGAAGGAGAAGGGACTCCTTACATGTTGATTTGGGCTTCAATGGCAAAACCATGAGTTCCATGGTTGATAAAAGAGTGATGCACAACTTCATGAACACTGAAGAAGCAAAGCGGTTGGGCATTAAAATGGAGCACAATGAGGGATCATTCAAAACTGTAAACTCTCCAAATAGACCTATCGTTGGCACTACAAAGGATGTGACTGTTCAAATTGGTCCATGGTGCGGAAAGTAGACTTCACCATTGTTCCCATAGACGACTACAAAACAGTGTTAGGGTTGGGACTCAAATCCTCTAAGAACTATGTTGCCAAGGGCGATGTGGTGCCACCCCAACTATCTAAGAACGTTCTCCTACATGAAGAGGTTCCTAATGATGATCATTGTGGGCCTAAGAGACTTGAAGGCAATATGGCCACAATAATGCTCAAGGTGTCATGCCATTGGGCAACGCACCATGAAAAGTGACTTCACCAAAGATAAAGGATTTTGGTGAATGAGGTGCAACCATTAAGAGCTAAGCTGATAGCCAATGCAACAAAGAAGAGAAGGTCAAAGACGTGATCACCAAAAGTCTACACAAGAAGTCAAGCATGATGCAATGGCTCTGGACAAAGACAAGAAGGAAGAAGAAACAAGCAAAGGAAAGGAGAAGGAGCTAGTTAGAAAGATAGGCCAATACAAAGGAACTACAAAGACAAGGTCCAAACAGTGAACAAAGTGCGATGAGGGCACCACAAGCTTAAATAGGAGAGGATATCACGCCTTGCAAAGGATGGCACCAAAAACGTGCAAAATTGTGTGCACAAGAACAAGATCAATACTAAAATGTTCTAGAAGACACCTTGAAGCATCTTGAACATTTTAGAACTTGTTGAAAGACAATGGAAGACCCTAAAAGACTCTAAGAGCTTATACATCAGCGTAAAAGACATTAGAAGATGACATAGACCTCTTGAGCCAAGTAAACATATCTAGAACACTCTTGTACATAATAAACATTTATAGCATTTACTTGATTTATATAGATTAATATAGACAATACTAAAAGAAAACTAACTACCGTTGGGTCAAAATGATCTTAATTGTCCATAGAAGAGGTACAGAGCTATAAATAAGAAAAGGTAGCTCATTTGTACACATAAATAAGGAAAGATCGACAAGAGCATACACATAAAAGCATACTACAAGTCTTGCTTATCTTTACACACTTCAAATACAAACTTCTGCATTTCACTCTCATTATCTCTTGTTCTCCTCTCAAAGGCTTACTAGCACATACTATTGGTCCAAATGTGTTAAATGCCACACGAATTGTTCTAAGAAAAGTCCAGTGACATTAAACTGACTTTGCCCCCCAGGTGGATACATGTAATATTGAGAAGTCACATATGAATGACCGAAAACCCGTTTTGAATTATCATGTCTTTGACAATTACAACTAATAATACTCTCTTTGTAATATTTAATTTTCTTTTTCTATAATGGCTCAAACGGAAACTGAAATTTGTGTTAAAAGAATGAGAATAGGATATACTACTACAGAATAAAATGACCCTCCGTAGAGACTATGGAGTTCACTACAAAGGCAAATATGCGAAGAATGAATTCCAGCCCATCACACAAACACGCCAGCAAGCACCATACACCTCAGAAATAATACAACTCATCATGCCTAAGAACCCAATTTTAAAAACTGGGGGCGGGGAAAATAGAAAGAATTACCAAGACCTTCATCCATGAGATGGATATGGGTCTAGTTTAATACAACAAAACTGAAACCTTGTATATTCAGCATCAGCCAAATGGTGAAGGAACAGGCCCTGCAATTGCATCAGATCTTTTGATGCTTCCCATACCACATATAATGCAACCAGGTGTTGACAGTGCAGAGAATTTGGCCCCACAGAGATCGCAAACATCATACCCGATTGTTGATAAACGGCTGAGTGTAGCAGCACAGAATTGAGAAGGATCTTCTAATGGATCAATAGACTTATTGGACAAGCCCCTGTGAACACATATATCAATCAAGCTCCTCAACTCATCTTGTTTACCTGGAGGCGCTTTAGACAGCAGTAATTCCAACATCTGCTTGGAATATGCATAATTTTGCACATCCATGTTCCTTTTGATGGCAGTTCGAATGCAGTTTATTCTGTGCTTAGCAAGAAGAGGCAATGAACCCAGGTGGCGTGACAACCTTGCCATCTCATCTTTTGCACTGATTGCACTGGAGCCCTGAACTTTCTGCAGTCGGCTGATTTCCTGTAGAAATGAAGGTGTGTAGTCATTACAATGTTGTAACTGGCATGCCAATGAGAGCAAACTTCTGATAAGAACAACAAAAAAAAAAAAAAAGGGGGGGGAGGGAGGGTATATGATACCCAGCAAACTATGTAATGTAATCAAAGAGTACAAATATGTGGAATTGTTGGCATTAGTTTGCTATGTTGCATGGTACAGTTCCTAAACGAAGGACAATCCTTGAGAGATCATCAAGTAGCAAGAATGGGAATCATTGTTAGAATACAAAAGGTTCATCTGATAAGAAGATCAAGCAGAAGCCACCTGGTTTAAGAAGTAATTCATAATACCATAAAATGGAAAAGGATTCAGATAATCAGATTAGTAAAAAGATTGGCCGTGAAATCTAACTACTAAAATAGACGGAAGGGCATTTACCATAAAGAAGTGGTGCTTAGCCTTCAGATTCCAGAAGAAATAGTAAATAAAGAACATAAGAATTCACTTAAGTTGTAGGATACCTGGAGAAGGGTAACAGCTATCTTGTATTGGGCACATATTGTGGCCTGAGCCTTAATGTCTGCTCCACGAGACTGATCCTTGGCCAGCGCTAGGAATGCTTCATCAAAGCAGGATAATGCATCTGGAAGTTGATTTTGCTCAAGATGAGCTAGTCCAGTCTTAAAGCAAACTGAAGCAGCAGCACCACGAGGAACCTAAAAATAAGGCAGCCAAAGTAAAATTCCAGCAATTTTCAGCAGCAGTCATATTTTTTAACTCAAACATAATAAACAAAGTTTTACTTCTTTTCCCCACATAAAAGAAAAATAAATAAATAAGGAGCACTTCATGCAACATAAAATTACATAAGCATTATAGACCGAACCATGGTCAGTTGACCAACAGCTACCAAGCCACCATATCCACATAAAGCCTCTTATGAGCAGATTGCTCTTGCTCTTGTTCTGCTGATATTGGAAACTCATAACCTAACTTCACTTAGTTGAAATTGCATTAGATTGGAAACTGTAGTAACTGATGTTTCATTGGAAATGAACCAAGCCAAAGCCAAACCAAATGGTTATTTTATTAGTAGACCTAGCTGAATAATATTATGGGAATGCAGTCTTAAATATGGTTGCTAAGCCAATAGTTTCAAGATGAAAGCGCTGAAATATTAAGGGAACAACCGTAAAATTTGCAATTCCTGCTTAACCTATAATTCTGGGAGCCATAGGAGATTTGTGTATATGGGAGTCTTGACTTTCTCATTTGATTTTAAAGGACGATGCATAAAGCAACTAAATGCTACTTACTACTCAAATGTAGAATTGAACTTGTCTTAAATGATTAGTTAATTCAGCTAATTCTAGAAATACAATGTTTAACCATTGCAGCCCATCTTTTTTTGGGTACCAAAAGAGCTCACTGCAGTCGCACACATCTAATTAGATAAAGCGTAAATTAATCAGTCAATTGTGGGAGTTGCAGGAGATTTGTGTATTTGGGAGTGCCTTGACTTTCCCATTTGATTCGAAAGGAGGATGAATGAAGCAAGTATATGATAGTTACTACTCAAATGTGGGATTCACTGAAATGATCAGTCAACTGCAGCTAATTCTAGAAAGACTATGTATGTTTATGCAATGCAGCCCATCTCCTTTCAGTACCAAAAGGGCCAAATTAAATAAAAGATTAAAAACATGTTGCTTCAATCAAATTTCAGAACTGCATGACTTATAATGCTCCATTTGTTCCATACCAATGGTCCCATGAGGGACTTGCACAGAGGTCAAGATAATGATTAGATAACTTTAATTAGAGATCAAAAATACTAACGTAATCTCTTCTAGACTCTGTCACAGAATGAGATAATTGAATACAAAATTTAGTTTCCAAAATAAGGAAGGGCAATTTTGCAGGGAAAAAAGCAATTAATATCTCTTTTTCTAACCGGACAAACTTTTTAGTATAAAACATTTTTCAAATGGGACTGCTAGTATGAAATGGAGGGAGTTCAGTATAATTTCAGTATCAGGTGACCCATTAATATCAATCAATTTGATCTGGTTCTGAAAAAGTTAATTATTCTAGCAACACCCTATGTCCCTTTTCAGTACCATGGAGGCAGCCAAGTGCAACCAAAAGCATATATGGTTCAAAAGTTACCGGGCAAGAGAAATGCATAATAAGAAGTGTTACACCCAAATTTAATCCTAGTCCTTTAAATGTGTAATCCACAAAAGTCGCAAAGAACACAGATATCAAATAACATTGCAATACTTTTAGTTCCGATGGAAATGACAGGAAAACCAAATGCTTACCAGCCCAGGACGGACAGATTTTGGAGGAGAAGCTGGCCGTTCAGGTGTTTTTCCTGTAGTTCCAGAACCTGGAGCTTCAAGGGAACTAAGGTCAAGGGGCTGAGTAGAAAGTGGAAGCTGTGTTTTTGGAACCTGAGACTGCAACATGGTGGGCTGAGAGATTGTTTGTGGAGGTATACCACCGCCTGGAAGGCCAATATACTCCGGTAAAGGAGGTTGTTGAGTAGCTTGAGGGGGCACCCCACCATCAGTTAGACCAACATCAGGTACCGCTCCAACATCTTGGTTAGGTGTAACCTTGTTATTCTCACTCCTCCGAGAATTCGGATCCATTTGTGAAAGATAAGTTCCTGGAGGACGCAGTGATGCTGCAACCTCCAGAGATGAAATTGTGTTCTGAAAGAAGTCCTCTGGGATTGGCCTTGGTGCAACTCCACCACCAGGCACATTAGAAGCAGGCGGTGATACAGAAGTAGACTGAACCACGTCAGTACCAAAAAGATCAGCAGGTCCTGTCACCCCTCCACTGGATGGAGGGGTAGGTTGAGGTAAAATCATGCCAAGGTCTGGTGATGAACCAGTTAATGACTTTGTTCTACCCAGTGGCAGACCCAACTGTCTTGTGGCTTCTTTGATCTTGTTCACATCCACCGTTGTTGAAGATACTGGTTTATCTCGAATTCTGATATGTAGCTTTTTGGCTTTTGAACCCTCTTCCTCATCACTGCTACTACCACTACCAGCAGGACCATACAGTGATTTCTTAAATTCTTCCTCAGCTTTTGTTTGTTCATCTACTACATCGGAAGCAACAACTTTATTGGACAGAGTTTCTAGACCCATCAGGGAATCTGCCCTTGATTCACCCTCATGTACCCCTGGATTGCTCTTATTAGCTATTGATGTAGCCAAACTTGACTGAATTTCATTGCTCTTGATATTATTTCCATTTTTATATGCTTTAACCAAGCTATCTTCTCTCACTTCAACCACATTCCCTCTTCCTTTGATTAGACCCAGATAAACACCAATGTGATCCGTAATAATTGATGGAATTGTGCCATCATCTGTTCTCATGTATGGCATCACCTCAGCAGCCAGTGCCCACTGAGGTATGTCCTTAATGTTCGTAGGTGTTTTAATCTCCCAATTCCCTCCTCCCCATTCAAGGCCTTTAGGAACCATGCTTTCAGCAGCAAAATTTGCAAAAATACCTTGCGTCCACCCAGTTGAACGTACTCTCAAAATCCTTTCACAGTATCTCCGTATCTCTGGATCAGCACCCTCTTCTTCCAATCTCTGAGCAAGACGCCGCATTGCACTAGGATTAAGGTGGCATATAAAGAGGTCTAACAT
Organism: Marsdenia floribunda; assembly: GCA_035583425.1. NCBI lineage: Eukaryota > Viridiplantae > Streptophyta > Magnoliopsida > Gentianales > Apocynaceae > Marsdenia > Marsdenia floribunda. The sequence goes on along the minus strand of JAXGGT010000162.1, from coordinate 10,592,542 downwards.
GCTTTCAAAGTCTGATATGACTTCAAATGTCTCTTTTGCACCATCAAATTGGCCATATCTGCAATTTCAAACATTCATTGCTATGTCATTAAGTGAAATGGAAGAAGTTGGGAAGGAAAACCTGTAAATAAAGTGGTTCCATGAGTTTTATAACTGCTATATTTGCCAATCTGAATACAAGAGAGATTTATAACATTATATAATAGCTCTTAACATGAATTCACTAAAACAAAAGCAAGAACCATCATTACATAGTCCGCCACCCCCAGAATTCCCGACGATATCTCTTCATTGTTAATAGAACAGTGAAAAATCAGCAGTGAAGGAGAAGAGTCATAGCAAAAGGAAACATTAAGAGATGTATTCCTAGGAGGAAAAATTGCTATTTCCTGTCAGGGTCATTAGGTTGAGAATTAAATCAAACTTTTTCATTTCACTTGGAAATTGAATTCATTTTTTTAAAGTTTATCCAACCCCCTCTAGGAATATCTCTGGTATAAAAAAAAAATGCAAGTCAAAAGTATAGTTGCAGGAGAAATATTTGACATCCTGAAGGACACAAAGATGAAAAGAGAGGAAGGGATAATTGAAAGATACATGGCAGGAAATAAAATGATAGGCAGAGGAAAGAGATATCAGCAAAATCCAATGAATTCAAATCAGGAAAATGGAATTTTACCTAATACATGCATATCCCAATTGGCGGAATCTGTGGAAAAGATGTGAAGTTGGGGGACATCGTGGATAATCTCTAGAGCGCAAATATTCATCCTTTAGGGCAGACAGAGCAGTAGAAAAGCGAAGTGCTTTGATAGCATAAATTCCTCGCAACACCTAAGAAAACAAGATTAATTAATAAACAACAGCTTAACAGAATAAGTACAGCAAGGATAGAATCTATGGATCACCTGTGTAAATTGTGGCCCTGATTGCGACAGTGAAACAGCAAGATCACCACAAACTGGAGAACCACTGGCAAGAATATCTAGTGATCTTGGAGTAATTCGCAAGCTATCAAACCTTCATTACAAAGATATAATACAGATGTCAGAAATGTGAAAAGAAATTCTTAGAAATTGGGGTCAGTAATAGTAAAGAATGTGTAGGAAAGCAAAGTGCAACTGAGCATGTTTCACGATGACAAACATATATGAGGAGAATAACCTTGATGTAATCTGGTAAAGTACTTCTGACAGGTCAAGCTTCTGTTCAAAATGATGCTGCATTGTGACAAAACCAATGAGAAGAGGTTCAAGAAGACCAACAAGACAATGTTTAATCTCTATCCCCTTCTTTTGCCGAGGATTTATGTCTGTTGGGTTTGCAAACAACAGGCGGTCATTCAAAGCTCCAAGAAGTACTGCAGAAGGGAAGGAAACGTTGAAGAATATACATGAAATGCATCAGATAAGGGCAGACAGAGCTCAGAGCACAGATGTCTCCACAATAGAAAATGAACACAGCCTGAAGCAGGTTTAATGTTTACCTGCATTGGGCATACAAATAGAAAGGATAGTCCTGACTTTTCCATCCCAGCCAAGTATACAGACAGAAGTAGCTGTTGAAAATAGAAGAGCAGGCCCAACCCAGAGAAGAGATCTAAAGTAATCAATTGTTAAGAAATGTTGAATAACAAAGATATTAGAAAGGTGTTCAAAAAAAAAAAAAAAAAAAAGCTTCTTTAGCAGACAGAACCCCATAAGCAGATATAAAACTTAAAATGGAGCACATTATAAATCCAAGGATATTGAGGGAATTCCCTTGTCAAATTTTGTTGAACTACAAGCCACTATATCTAAATCTGCTGAAACAATAAGCACTCTTAATGTAGTTACTATGCCAGCAACATATCCCCTGAGAGTTTCTTGCCAGTTTACCTGAAAGGATCATTTAGAGATACAGTACTTTCTAGTTAGTAACAAACTCAACCAAGAAATCCATAAACAACATCAAAGGCTCTTATAATGATGAATCATTACCTGGAGAACTGTCTCATTAACTTTCAATTTAATTGATTTTCTCCCTTCACCTCTAGTTGATATGTAATGTCCATCAGCGGTTGACAGGCGATACCCTCCTTGGAAAAGCTTTGCCAAGCTAATTTGATCTCCACTTGAAGCAAAAAGCAAGGTTGATTCTACAACAGCAGAGCGCGTGGTCAAATTTGCTGAATAGCAGCAAAGTAAAGCATGTAAAAATTCTTTAAGTACCTAATGGAGTAGAAAAGATTCGATCAACTTCGCTTTCAAACATAAACTGCATTGGACCCTTAACAGATGTAACATCAGTAGGTTCATTATCCATAGTCTGGTCGTCTCCATCTACCACTCCATTGTTAACATTAGCCCCTTGTGGAGGGGTTGCTCCTGGCAATGTATATAAGGAAAGCCCCGTCTTATCCTCATCAAGAATTGCAAAATGATTTTCGCTAGGTCCAATAAAGGCAGCATCTCGCCCTGCAAAAACAACAAAATAATTGGATTAATAATTAATTTCCATTTGGAAAACTAAAAAGATAAACCCAACAGCATATAGTAAAACCATCGAAAAAGAGACCTTTAATATTTGATGCTTTACTATTACTTGACCGAGGATCCGTATTCTCCCAATAAAGAACCACTTCATGTGTAGCACTGCTAAACTCATAAACCACAAGAAATAGGTGCCTCTTCCTACTGTAGACAATATTATTGGAATGAAATTCAACATTTCCAGGTACCTGATTCCAGAACAAAAATCAGCTTTAGACCTTCTAGTAGATATCTTCAACAACATCATCATCTTCTTTTTTTTTTTTTGGGGGGGGGGGGGGGGGGTGGTGAAGGCATAGATAAATTAAAGCCATACCGAGATGTAGAGTTTCTTATAAATATTGTCAACACCAGAAGAAAGATTATAGGCCATAAGGTTTGGCCCTTCTATGTAAAAAGCTCTAACAGGATAGTGAAGAACTCTGTTTTCCTTGCTGAAAAAGTTTAGCTCCAGATGAAAGGGCTGCCATCAGAATGTGTTGGTCAGGTACCTTTGAAAAACTTGAGTTCATATGATAGATTCAGTTTGTATATTCTCACCTCGTAAACAGGAAGATCCTTCAAATAATGTTTGGTATCCAGGATTGTGATGAGAGGTAACCGAGCTATTGGAGCACTTTTGGCATGACCTTCCATAAAATGCTGCAACAGAAAGGTAAAACTAATAAGTATCAATAGTAAGTCCTGCTTAGTTTCCCATTGTCTTCAGCAACATAACATAAGCACCAAAAGTAATGTACAACGGCTGAAACATATCAGGTAAATGATCCAGTATCAATATGTTTTCTGACCCAAAGTTGCCACAAAAACCAGATGAGTCATAGATTGAGACTGAAGAAAAGTTTATATTCACTGCACCTGAAATAAGACAAGAGGACCTAATGACAAAGGAATCTGAAACTGCTTGTGAACCTTTTACACTGTTCTCAATTACTACAGCTTTTTTAAGCTTCTTTAATAAAATATTTAAAAATTAAAATACAAAAGATATTTGAAAACAGCTGTCTTAAAATTTATATAGTTTCTAACTTAGGAATATCCATAAACAAAAGTTGTTTCAAAAGCATCTCCTGTTTAGCCTTTGTAAAACAGCGTTCCTAAGCTGCCCATATCAGTTTTTAGCTTTTCTTTCACCAAAATCATATTTGAGCTATTCTCATTTGCTTTTACTTCTGGTTTTAGCTAAGCAAAAGTTGGAAACAGCTGTTCTCAGTAAGTTATCCTAAGTATGGTTTTCAAAATAGATGGTTATCGATGCAATTGAAACGAAAATTTTGTATTTTTGTATTCATTTCCAAAGTAGCACTTCTTAAACAATCAAAAGAAGCTCCAACACTTCTTTTGGCCAACATGTAGGTATGTGAACCTTGATTTTAGATGATAGCAAAAAGGAAACAACAGATAAATTTTGACTTTACTTAAGCTCACGCTTATTTCAAAAGAGATAAATAACCAAGATCATGGGTATTGTAAACAATTATAAAAGATTCTAACAGCAAATACAAAAATGGAAAATATAATCCACCCCAGGTACATGACAACTCCACATCCTCCACATGATAGTAAGGAGAGAAGGACCACAGTTAACAAGAAGATTTTCATTTGAAAATAAAAAAAAATAAAAAAAAAGAAAAGGGGAAAGATTTCGAGCTGGATAAAAAGGGAAGGACAGAAAATAAGAAGGAATTACAGTAAACATAGATTACTGCCTAACTGTGAAAGATAAAGAAGCATACACTGTAAAGAAAAGCTTTTCTTGCAATATCTGATATTGTAAGCTGACCTTGGCTGACATTAAAAGTCAATAAGATGTCAGTAGGGATATACATTAGTATTGCTTCTTGACAAAGCATCAACATTTAAAACTACAACAACATAAATAAATAACTGAATTTCACTAATAAATAACTATATGCAATATATTAGTTGGGCTTCAGAAAAATGCAAGACATAGTTCATTGATCAATTTAATCATCACCACATTTTTACCCACACACTCCCCATCCAAAAGAATAAAAATTCTGGAACGTTAAGTTTAGAGCATATTAAGTTGAAAATTTCCAATCTGCTTCATTATAACATTGAAAGAGAAACTGATCAATAAAGCTAGATCCACAATGCTGAAATGAACCAAAATAAGATGCAGAAAATTCTCAAGAAAAAAAAAAAATAAATAAATAATAAAAAATCCCCCTTTTTCTTTCTAATATTTTAAGAGAGCGCCACTTGGATAAAATCTTTGCCTTATTTGAAACCACCCAAAGAATAACTCGATGTAAACTGGCAGCTAGCCATGATCATGACAATTGAGAACCAATCTGTGATGACATCACACTCCCCTTGCAAACTAATGGCTACTCCCAATTTGAGGTTAAGAAAATATTATTTTAATGAATGTCATATGTGAAAGTTCAGGTGTAACAAAAGGCACATGTTTGTATGTTTTGATGCAAGAACTAACAGCCCTAATAATGTTACAAACTACTGTGAAGAGAAAGAGAAAGAAAATGATTCCAAAATAAAAACATGAATGTTTAATGTGAGCAGATATCTAAAATATCTATAACGAGAGTAAATAGAGGCCAAGATGCATAGATGTGCTAGCAAACGAATTCGAGATTTGGAACATTTTAATAGCTTTCCATGTGTAACCAAGTGAGAAGGAACAAAACATTAAGTGTCAATTAGTGGATCACGTGCAATGTTATAGAGGATTAATCAGGAAAATCGTTGTCATCACAACATTTCACTTTCTAACTTGCCGGGCAACAATGGAAATTAATTATCACCTCAAAAATTATTACTCGCTTCTATTTTAGCACATTGATAAGAGTAGGACATTCTATCTTGCATTTAAATTCAATAATTAAACTGTGAGCTGCTGTACGGTATCATATTTCATATGATGGTTAAAAGTCCTTGTTATCACTTGGCATTAGAATGAATTCATATGTACAGAAATAAACAAATAATCTAATTAAAATTACAAGAAAACTAATTAACACGTACTACAAGTATTCAAAGGATAATTAATTTGGTTCCACATGCAAGTTGCAATATTGAGGTAAATTACAAGTTGTTTCCATCCTAGATAAGGTTAGACACCTAGGAATTTCAAAGGCTTGACGTGAATATGTTTAGATGCAATCCTCTTTCAACTTGATGTTCTTTTATTCATTTCAATGTTTATAGAAAGGTATAATTGAATAAATTTACATATTTATCACAAAACAAACTAATTCATGCTAAAGATTTGTTAATATAGCCTTACCTAGAACCACCCAATTTCAGCAGAAAAGTGCATAAAGAACCAAAAAAAAAAAAAAAAAAAGAGCCCAAACTCACCCCTTCAAATGATGTTCCTGAAGCTGTGACTGAAGCTGATGGTCAGCTAATATTCCAGATGAACCAAGGGATGAGAGTTTTTCCTTCAATACAGATGCTGTAGAGAATCTTATAGTTAGTCAAACAAACAATTTTATGAATCATTTACTATTTCATTTCCCAGATATTAGAAGCAGGTACAAGGTTGTAATTCCTATATCTAAGACTTGTGTACATATTCTTTTCATATGATATAAATATTGAACTGCTCCAAGGGACATTAGTTATACATGGAATGAATCTTAAAATGCCAAAATCAATTCTTTGGATGAACTGTTTTTGTCCAGATCAAGGTAAATACAAACCTTGCTAATCAGCTTTAGTTCCAGCCCAGGAACAAAACAAAATTATCTGAGAGCAATATTGTACAAATGAGACTGTGAAGGATTACTGCCTGTATTGTTCCCCCAACTCATTATTAATTTTAAGGGTATCATATATATTTTCATTAGAGAAGCTAACAGAAAGATCAGACTGATCCACTAAACAGCAGCATGAACCCAAAAGTCAGCCAAAAATCCAATCCAATCCCAAAATGTGCGAAGAGGCTTATCACAAGTCTGACATAACAATAATCCCAAAAGACATCAAAAACTAAAAAGAATATCACCTGAAGATCCTCTTGCACTCTGCAAAACTGCAAAGAGTTGTTTTCGCCCCTCTCTTGTATACGCTGCCCTGTTTTTTCTATTGTCTCCACCTCCCATACTCTGTTAAAAAAGCCGGTATTTGCTCTCAATACAGGAAAACAAGTTCGAATACTTGTGCACTGAGAGCAATACTTACTGCAAAAAGCAAAGCTGCCTGATTCAATTTGGGATGAACTTCTAAAGCCTTAATCCGCGGTAATGGATAAACAGCTTCTCCCCCTTGCTGAGATAAAATGCGAGGAATATCAATTGATTCAATAGCTGCATACCAGAGCAAGGAAATTTTTTCAGTAAATCCACAAAATATAGTTCATCGGTAATGAACAGAGGACCTTGGAAGTTATTTTAGAACAAATACCACTGAGCTTAGACAGCCATATGAAAGAGACAAACCATTTTACACATTCTTCATGATATATCTTAAAGCAAACAACCATAATCCTTCCACGGCATTTTATATTTTCCCCTTCCCTTGCTACTCTACACATGGAGTTGTTATCAGATCTCTAATGCTTTATCATGAGTTGAAGAAGATAAAGAGTAAGTATGTCAATAAGATTGCATCAAATTAATTTCCACAAAAAAAGGGGACAAGGTTACTAGTTCCTGGTCCTGCTCCAGAAATCCTCGAGCATACTCTTATGAGCTAAGACGAGGTGAAAAGGGATAAGAACAAGGGGATGGATGAGGACTGAGAATAGAAAAAGGCAGAGTCTAACAATTTTCTTTTAATAGTGGCATTTCAACAACGGAGAGCAGAGGAGAAGGGAATCTTCGAAAAGGTGAAAGATGTCCACTTTACCTTGTGTTTTTCCAGTATAAAGACTATGAGGTATAGGAAAGGAAAGAAAACTATTACGATGGTAAAATAAATCATTTTCCTTTTACCTTTTCATTCCAAAGACACGAGTTTTCTGCCTACAGTTTGGTGTAAAGTTAAAATTAGATCAACTGCGTCACTTGCCTCTCCATTAAAGAAAAGGCAAGTGAAACATTTGGACCAAATTCAAAATGACTTACTCCTGATCCAACATTCATCTCAGTCAAAATGGTTTGTAATGGTAAAAATGTTCCATCTAGATGTATTGACATTTAAATTCAGTGAACTGTCAAAAGATTTGCTAGAGGACTCGATAGCATTGATAACAGGTTGTGGATGTACCTACAAGTTCAACTATGTCAGGGTACTTATTTGTGAACATTCATACATCTACCGAGAAAACCATGTCATATATAAAAGACTAAAATAGTGACCTATTTCATTAAAAATTACATTTATATTTATCAAACTGTTAGTTCAAACCTCAAAATAAGTACCAAAAAGGAAACAGAGAAAAAAAAAAAAAAAAAAAAAAAACCAACCTGCAGGCTCAAAAAAATTTGCTTGCATTGGAGGTCTATTAGGATTGAGCATCACACGTGTCTTCCATACTTGGACATTTCCATCTTTGGAGAGGGTAACAATTACCCGCAACGTCGGGAGCCACGTAACTGATGTGATTGGCTGAGAACCCACTTGAATACTGCACTCCCATTTTGAGACTCAAATATCATTATCAAACAAAACAACGAAGGAAAAGAAGAGACTGAAAACAACAATGGCAGCAGAAACTCAAAGCAAAAGGATGGAACATATTTGTTGTTTAAAATAACACACAAAAGAAATCCAGAATTTCATAGACAAGTTAGAAAATTTCTTAGATTAGCAAGAACTTGATGCAACAACTCTCAGTAAAACACCTGGAACTGGTATCGCATTCTCATTTTTAGAGTTCTCTTCAATATATTAAAAATCATTAAAAAAATATCCATGAGCTAAAAACCTTCAAAATTTATTGAAATTTTTATCTGCTCAAAAGAGATAACTTTCCCTTTAATTAGTTTGTACTTTATTAGTTAAATGCTTCTGAAATAACTTCTTTCCTTTTTTAATATTTTCCTAATATCTTTTTCAGACTTATCAAGTTTATACTTATACTTGAACTACTCTACTAATCTCATTTTTTAAGAATTTTCTTACATTTTAAATCTAACAAAAAAGAAAAAAATTTACGACCACAAAACTCGAAGAGTATAATTAATAACTATATTCTAGAGGTACTCCGTCTCTAAATAATTCTCGATTTTTATTATAATATTTTTACAAAAAAAAAAAAAATATATTCAATATCTTAAAAGAATAACATACAATAATTTTTGTCCCCATTATACCCTTACTTCAAATTATTCAATTCATTAGATGCAACTAGATTTAATTTGCGGTATTAGTCATATGTTTTTGTTCTCAAAAATTTAGTATTTTTATTACCTTTATTAGGGAAAATATTGACAAACTCTTATGATGGGGAACGTAAAATTAAATTTTGTATGAACTTTTAACTCATAACACCTGTGCCTTCATGGGTATTACATTAGTATACTTCCAAGGGAATGGAAATATTATGAAACTGAATATAGTAAATCAAAAGCTTCTGCCTTTGAAAACCACAATCATAATCAAATAAGCATTTACTTCAATATTCTAAAGGCAAGAAATTAAGGCCCTGTTGAAAACCAAAGAAGAGTCATCTAACAAAATATTCTCAGTGCATAAGCTCTTAACCAATATAACGACTCTTCTCACTCATTATCCTGTAAAAGCATCCCACCACCTTCAATTATGTTCCAATTAATTTAATACACTAAATTTAAAAGTCCATTTCATTTAAGTTACCTTTTCAAAGCAAAATCACAAGTCAACAAAAATTGTCAACTCAAGACGTAGGGGTGGCAATCGTGCCGGGTTAAACTAAAATAATTATACTTAATTTGTCAACCCAAACCCAACACGAACCCAAAACAACATGAAAAAAGTTGAACCCAAACACAACACAAAAATTAATCATACCAACCCGTCAACCTGATTATAACACATATATAATTCAAAACTCATTAACCCGCCAACACAATTACACGATATCAATTCGCTAACCCGATTATTTACCTATTTAACTCATAAAAATATTTATATTATGTAATTTAATTATATATAAAACATTAAAATTTAAAAATAATAAAAATTATTAAATCATTTAATAATAAATTAGAATTTATAATTAAAAATCATAATAATAATTAAAATAAAAAATTGATTATTATTTAATAGGTTACGCGGGTTAAAAACGAGTTACACAAGTTCAACCCATCTACAACTCGAACATGATTATCATTAAATTGGGTTGACGACGTTCTAACATGATCTCATTTATCCTCAACCCTAAGCGGCCTAGGCCGCTAATTTCTCGGATTAGATATTGCCACCTCTACTCAAGAGAACTATTGTGACAATGGGAAGCTAGTTAATCTCCTTTTTTCTTTGCGGTAAATTATAGAATTTTTGGGAGATATATTGCATTGAACAGAATCCAATTAGATTTTAGTTTTCTTTCTGAAGGACCCCTAGTTGCTTTTTCTTGTACTTTATTTTCTCTTTAATATCATTTCTTCTTTTATCTAATAATTCAGACCAAGTGCATACTCTAATGAATTCTATTACCCCTGGGTCTCAAGAAAAATATTCACAGTCTTCCTCTTGTGATTCTCATCTTTTAATATTTCTCATATGTTAATCAATTGATTCAAATTCTTTCAAGATGGAGCAGTGTGATAACAGAAACAAAAGCATATATACTCACATTCCAATCATCATAGGTCTTTCAGTTGACACATCCCAAGCAAGAAGTGTGCCCCGTCTATCACCAACAAACATCCATTCTAATGTTGGATGAAAAGCAAATGCTCCAGCACCAATTAACTTTATGGTGTTGTCAACTAGAAAGATAAGACACAAAATTAAGATAACAGAAGAGGAGCAAAAATAATATATATGTATATATCTGTGTGTGTATGTGTGGACACTAAAGTACCAATTATCTCCTAGAACACAAAAAATGGAAGTTACAATAATCTTACGTTGTAATGTGTAGTGAACAGCATATGTCTGTATATTGTAGGCTCTAATCAACCCATCTGCATAAGCTACATACTGAAATGGAAAGAAGGGTGAAGAGAGGTTAGTTGCAAATTAAGAATTTAGGATTTAACCTGAATATTGAGCCACAGAAAAATCAAGTAACAGAGGCATAAGAGATGCAAACCACTGAGACTAGATCACAACACTTTACCAATACAGGAAGGCGAGGGTGGCAAGCAAGATTGACAATGGGTTTCTTCAAGTCTGTCTTTATTTTTGTTGGTGCTTTCCCACCTTCCACCGTTCCAACAACTTCACACAGAAAACACTGTAGATTTAGAATACTCTCCAAGTGGTAAATAAAATTTTGATAAACAGAAACTAATAAACTACAAAAAATGTACTGGCAATGCTGGCATGCCTATGGGGGAACACTATGTACATTTGTTATTAGGAAGAGAACAAAGTTAGCACTAGGATAAAGTCAGCACAAACATGAAATGTCATAAAGGAAATATATATATAAAGTCAAAACCTTCTGTTCCTTCTTAAAGGGGGGGGAAAAAATGTTACATAGAGGAGTATACCTAGCTTAAGCTCAAGAAATAGGCCAAAGTTTGTTTCAGAAATTGGCATAATTGGATTGTTAAGACAAGAATACTAACATGTCCATTACAGAGTAACAATAAAGACCTTTCACCTTAAAAACAAGAAGTTATGCAGAACAACCTTGCAAGAAAGTTTAACATCATAGCCAAATTTGTAGCACTTCCATTGTTTTGAATTGATAACAACATAGGAAAGATCATACAAAAGTTTGGCTTCTCTACTGTGACCACTGTCTGAATTCACATGTTGCATGTTGGCAAAGTATTACTGCTTTTAAATTTTTATTAGACCAGGACTAAACGTTTGTCTAAATTTTCTCATACCTCAAGACATCACAGGAGAGAAATAAGAAAAATGCATCTGTATCAGCCCCCACTTCATGTCATAAACATTACAGTCTAACAAGTGTATCCAAGATTAAGGTATCAAATATCTATGGCCATGGCATCAGTACTAGAATATCTTGAAATGAAGGCTATTCCATCATGATCGGCATTTCAAGAAAAAGGAAGAACTGAACCAGAAAATATAGTAAGTATGAAGCCTCAGTTTACCTCTTAGCTGAAGAATATCTTTCTAAGATTAGTCTGAAGTTAGTAAAAAATTATAATTCCAACAATATAACCCTGCCACCTCAGAAAAATACAATATATACCCATATCTCCAATCTTAATCTCATCCTTTCTTCTATCTGTTGAATGTATCTTAGCTTCATTCATTTGGATCAGTCCTTGAATTTCCTTGCATTGTTACATTTGTTAGATATGTGGCTGAGTTTTGCCTTATTATAGTAGTGTCCATTTATAACTTCCCTTGGGATTTTTTAAGTTTCACCAAGCAAACACATTCATTTTTTAAAAACGGAGACCAATTGAGTTGGCAAAATGTAAGACATAATGGTGAATGAAGGACAACTGAAGTGCATTTCCAGGTATAGTGGCTGCAGTAAAATGGCAGTCTCAGTTTTGGCACTATTGTATCCAGTACCATCTCATATTTATATGCCAAAATATATAATAAATACTAGTCTCCAATTCATCCAATATATCTCCTTTCTCCCGTTTTCTAGTTGAAAGGGTAGTTAAGGAGCAACATGTTAATGGGTACTAAAAGTAACATGTCATACTGCTTAGAAGACAAAAAAGAATGAAGATGAGATAGTCCTCGCGTCATGAAAAAGAACCTGTCACACTCATCCTGCGATGGAAACCAAAAAACACTATGGGCTGAAGAGGAGTCAACGCAAGATGAACTTCTGTTTCGGTTGAAATTTGCTCTGTTCTCTTTTCAGGAGAATGCAGCACACAAGTTTGCTCAGAGTCGAAATCACAGGACCGAATTGTGCAATCCTACAAAAGAGGAAACCAAATTTCACTACACCAGGGGTACATAACATTTTTTTCAATCTTCTTAATGAATAAATTAAAATGACAACAACAAGAAGTAATATTAAGGTAAAGAAAAGCAAGCTATTAGCAGGATTAGGTAAGTAGTCGATGATGATAGTTGATCTGAAGAGGTAAGAAATTCAATATCTATATGAAAACATGCATTCGGGAAATTTCCACCCCAATTTAAGGAGTGACGACGAACACTTGGCTGACACAAGCAACCCCTTATTGCAGTGGTAGCTCTCACCTCTAGCTTCAAATTTTGAAGTTCTGGAACATCTCGCGGCCAGATTTTCAGGTTTTGGGTTTGTAATGAAAAATGTAAACTAAATAGCTAAATTTAACAAATGTTGCTCGAACACTCTACACCATGACCAGCAAGTCATTAGTTTTATTTGAGAGTTGGTACGTCAATATTATTAATTCTACTTATTAACACGTTAATAATCATTTTGCTAGAAGTTTACTTAGATAAGATAATGCAAATTCTCGAATGCAATTCCGCTGGAGGCTCATTAATCACAAGAGTCGTAGACGTTTTGAATAGAGTGATCATATAATTTGAACTGTGAACAGGAAACTAACCTCAAGTATTGCAATTACGGTGTGACTGCTTGTGGGACTATAAGCCATTCGAACCACAGGCGAACCAATATCAATAGACGCGATTTTGCTTCCGGTATATGTATCGAATTCTGAATTAAATTGAAGCTTTATTATACGAAAAAAACACGCACGCAGAACAACAGAAACACCGACTAATAGGAGATCTCGAAGCAAATTATATCTCCTTATTTAAAAAAAAAAAAAAAAAAAAGTTTATACCGATGATGTGAGTTCCAACAGCAGCGGCAACTATAGCCTGGGTTGGATGAAATGCAGCGGCGTGAGGCTGCAAGGGTTTCGAGCTCCGGCCAACGTGCCGGAGATCTAAGTGTTGCAGCGTTGCCCATTCCATTGATCCTGTCGTTTTTCAGCCCCTTATTTTCTGTTCCAATTAAAGAAAGAAAGAAAAAAAAAATAAGAAGAAATTATGTAACCAGAGTTGGTAAAGATTACAAGTGTAATCAATTATATACGGGAGAAAGAATCCTCGTTGAAATTTCACCGAGTAGCTAAGACTGTTAGATCAAGGATAGACGAGTAGAGATCGAGATCGAAAGAGGGAAGTAGAAAAGGGAAAGGCTGTTTTTGGACTAGGATTTTTTTTCAAAATCTTACTCAAACTCAAAAAAAATAGTTATATTTGTTTAAACACAAATCTGACATGTTACTATTCATGTTTAGTGAGGTGGTAAAAAAATAAATAAAAAATCCAATCACTTACTATAAATATTCAAATATACATATAAATATATATAATTCAAATAAAAAATATCATTACACTAATAAAATATATTATTTCTGTCTCCTATTTACTGGACAACATCTTACATTGGTCCCACTTTATTCCTCGTTATTCGCAATCAACTCAATTCTTTTTGAAAAAAATGAGTTTTCTCAAAAAAAATTCCAATCCAAAAACACCCAAAGAATAAGAAGAAAATTGTTCGTTGTAGTCAATAAAGAGGATAGACACCATGTAATAAAATTATCAAAATTAAAGAAGTCACTATGCAAATTATTTTTTTTTTAAGGAGAAGATTAAGAAAATTAAGGATGTATGTGGATAAGCTTTGTATTAGAAAAAAATGGCTTATTCGAAACAAACTATTATTCATAATAAATGTTGTCTCTTATTTTTTTTAAATTGAATTTTATATTAGAAAAAGTGAGAGTTAAATATATAGGTTTTATAGGTGTAATGATTGTGTGTGTAAGAGAATGTTTATTTTGGAAAATGAGTATAAGAGTGATTTTATTAATAATATATATTTTTTAAATAGGGTGGGACCCACACATTTTATATGTGTGTTTTATAGATGTGTTTTTGAGGGGACAAAGTTTTTTTCAAAAATAATGGTGTCCAAATATGCTAGTTTATTGGAGACAAACATTCTTCACTCAATTCAAATAGAAAACTTAAATAAATACACCCTAATTATTTTAGTTCCTATAATTTGTATCATTTGTTCAAGTGAGTCTTTATTTTATTTTTTAAAATATTGAAATTTTTAATTTTCTTTAAATTAAATATTGACAATTTTCACTTATTAAAATTTAAATTACTAAGTACACATAAGTTTTTTTTTTTTTTTTTTTAATAAGTACACATAAGTCCTATAAATAATAGTAAAGTAATTTAAATATTAATTAACTTTCATTTTGGTGGTTGAAAGTCTTTAAAATGTATTGAAACCGCACAATGTCATTCGTGTCCTTTCTGTAGCAACTAGGCCTGTCAATGGGTCCAAAATACCCGGACCTGATCATAAAAGTACCGGGTACGGGTCTAGCTTTTTCATACCTGTACCCGGACCCTACCCGTACCCGAAAATTAAATATTAATTGGGTCTGGGTACGGAACTATCAATACCGTACCCGATACATACCCGATCCGAAAATTTTTAAAATTAAATATATTAAATTAAATGTATTATAATAATTATAATGTTTTTAGTATTTGAAAGAGGTTTTTTATTAAATTAATAAGAATATATTGAATTTTTATATATATATTTTATCATTTATTTTATATTATTTTTTT
>JAXGGT010000162.1:10554068-10566710 GCA_035583425.1 Marsdenia floribunda | reverse complement strand
TAGACCTTTGAGTTAGAATCTCATTTTTAAAAAATGTTGAAATTATGGATATTTATTTATTATTTTCTTTTGAGGCAAGTTTTTTTTTTTTTTTTTTGAGATTTTTAAGAATAAAACAATACTAAAAATAGGAATATAAAACAATAAAAACCTAATAAAACAGACACTAAACTTATTAATTTTGCTAACTTCTCATAGTTACTATGACATCATTAATTTGAAATTGAACAGTTTGATTATTTTTTAGAAATAATCTTTTTAATAAATAAAGTATTATTATTATTATTATTTTAGTTTACACGATGTCAAAGTTAACTATTGTACTGAAAATTTTCTATAAAATAGGGATAATAACGGTTTTACATAACGGTTTTACATGTCCTTAGATTGCCATATATAAAAAAGAAGATAAGAAAAACTAAGCCCCAACTAGATATAAGTAACAAAAATGGTATCGAATTGAACTGAAACTTGAAAGTACCATAAGAAAATGATAGTAGTTCTTTTTTTTTTATTATTTGATAAGGCATAAGAAGGAACCAGTTCGAATGGAAGGCAATCAATCAATCAATAAATAAAGTCAGGCATGAGAGCGGGAGACACTTAAAAAAGCTCACTGTGAAAAACCATGTTTTCTCCTAGCTATGTCAGCATTGCCTTTTCCCAAGGAGGCAGCCATTTCAGTCTTCTGACACTGACTTGAAATGAGTAGTAGTAGTTCCTCTTGCGTTACTGCAACTTTTACTGTTTTTCTATTCTTTCTTGTTCTATTGTTCCGCTGAGAAAAATAATTTTTAAAGGGACGGGGAAGAGGTGTTTTTGGAGTTGTCTAGCTAATTAAGAACATCGAGAAAGAGAAAAGAAGGCGGTTAATTAGTTTGACGAACAAAGATGCGCAGCGTCGCCGGGTTTCCGTCATCCAAAGCCATCGCTGCAATTGTAGGCGTTGGACCCAAGCTCGGCCGTTCTATCGCCCGCATGTTTGCCCACGAAGGCTACATCGTCGCCATCCTCGCCCGTGATCTAGGCCAGTATATATATATATATCTATGTGTATTTAACGAACGAAAATATTAATTAATTTGGTACCGTAAGTGTACTTGTGTGTGTATATATATATATAAATTGAGATGCAAAATTGATGAGCCTTGACAAATTATTTAACGCAGCAGGAAGGTTGTCGAGAATTGCAGAGGAGATAGCACGAGAGGAAAAAGGGCAAGTATTTGCCATCCGGATAGATTGCTCGGACACTAGAAGCATTAAGGACGCCTTTGAAGGTGTCCTTTCTTTAGGCTTCGTGGAGGTGCTGGTGTACAATGCATACCAGCCCATGGCTTGGCCGCCGACCAGCTTCACCGACATCAGGGTGGATCATTTCGAGAAATCAATGGCCGTTTCCTCCGTTGGCGCATTCCACTGTGCTCAACAGGTACCAAAGGAAAAAAAAGGATACTGCTGCTCCATTTTTTTTTTTCTGGGGGTGGGGGGCAAATTAACTGTTCCTTAATTAGCATGCAATCATAATCTACAGGTAATTCCTGGCATGGTGGATAGAGGAAGAGGGACGATTCTGTTCACAGGCTGCTTTACTTCTTTGAACGGAATTGCAGGTTACTCTGAACTATGTGAGTATAAATTAACGATAATTAAGCTCATTGCAGAAACACTTGCTGCAGGGGACATCTATTTGAAACTGAAAATGACAGGACAAAGTTTTATTCCCAGGAATTAAAATTAATTTCATAGTTATCTTATCTTTCTTAGGTTGTGGGAAGTTCGCACTGAGAGCCTTATCACAATGTCTGGCCAAGGAGTTCCAACCTTTGGGAGTTCACGTGGCGCATGTCATCATCGGCGGTATCGTTGGTTCTCCTCGGTTTGTTTGCCGGCTCTCTCTCTCTCTCTCTATTATATATATATATATATATCTGTATATTTCCCCAACTTAGAATAGACAGAATTTTGCTTCTTCTTCTTTTAGAATTCTTATAACTATTCCTTTTATCTTCTGAAAATTGTCCATCAATATGCTTACAGAAAGCTTGAATATCAATCATTTTTCATATAGATTCCTTATCCATCGTTCTCATCCAGGGATCCCAGAATCTTTATGATTGATAATAACATTTTTTTTTTCTGGGTCAAGAAAATATATATATATACTTTAATTAACCAAACTTATAAATCTGGAATGATTTGGGGGTGGAATAATTTTAGTTACAGGGCGGCAATGGCGTCGACTTCACAGCTGAGATCGTCGGTTGGACCTTGGGAACAGCAGCAACAGGATGGAGGGGAAGATGGGTCCATGGACCCAGACGTATTAGCTCAAACCTACTGGCATTTGCACATTCAAAACCGCTCTGCTTGGACCCAAGAGATCGACCTCCGTCCCTCCAATCCAAAGCTTTTCTGAGTACTATAGCAATCCCTACAATATATATATATATATATTAATGGTTTCCTAACTGGTCCCTCGCCCCTTTTTCATGTCTTACCTGTATTCCTCTTGGGAAAAAAGGCATATTCAATTTGCAAATTGCATGCTGGCCGATTCCCTCTCCGACCTTCAGGCAATCGATGAAAAATGTCACAGTTCAAGAAAAAAGACAAGATACCATTTTGGTGTGGGTGATTGTGTCTGCGTTTTATTCCATACAAATAATAATAGTAATGATATTAGTCAATTGGATTGTGTTTTGTATCTTGTATTCTCAATTCCCTGTCGTATCTATAAATAAATGTGTGAACGACTTTTATTTGAAGTCTTTCTTGGATTACTTATTTGCATTATTCAAATTTCATACTACTAATGTAATGCTCTAATATTAGGGCCAAAATCGTTATTGCACAATGGTCAAAGTACTTATTATTCGGACAGAGAAAAAGGAGATTATCCTCTCCTTTTGGAGGGTGATGATATTTTGTCAATTCGAAGCAGGTTTCGGATAGGAAAAGAGGGAAGAAAAATGGAAAAATTAATAATAGAGGGAAAAAACGAAGCCGAATAGGGAAAGGGCCCAGAATCGGGTTGCAGGATGAGACAGACTTTTGCATGGAGAGACGACGGCTTCGAGTTCTATTTTTTTTTTTTTTGATTAGTGGCTTCGTGTTCTAATTGAGTACACACACACATACCTAATGAATCTAATACAAATATGGTAAGTAGTAGACTGTAGACTTTACTACACAACCCAAAAAGATCTCGAACCTACTCCTTCCCCATCTCCGGATTTCAGCACACCGACTCCGGCCGTACCATTCGTTAGTTATTCATCGTTAATGTACCCTTTCTCAGAAAGTCTCAGCATCGAATCAGCATCAGAACGGTGAACGTATTTGTATACCATAATCAAAACTAGTGACTCCTAGGAGTTCTCATATCATATATGAACATGTGAGTATGAAAACAAATCAGAAAATGATCATATTAAATGTGACGTGATTAAAAATACTTTTGTTCTTAGCTCTTATTATTTTTGTTATTTTATAATATTACTTATATTGATTATTGATAGTTTTTTTTTTTAGCTTGAATAGAATAAGACTTAAATTTTCTAAACTTTTGGATTGGTTTTTCTACTTACTAATTACTGTCCAATCCGAAAAAACTCAGTTAATTTGAATTTCAATTATTTTTCAAATCCAAAATATAAAAATTTACTTTTCTCCGTTAAATATACATATTTTTATAATTAATTAATAATATTTTAACTTATTAATGTATATCGAAAACATATCGTCGAAACGATAAACAGCTAGAGCAAACAACCTGTATAGATGACTTTGGATTTTGGACTGTTCAATTTAATAAACTTATCATATTGCTGGCGCGAACAAGACCACAATGGCCCCATCAATCTAGCTCTTTCGCTATTTATTAATTTATTTATTCCTGCGCGTTTAAAGGTTTCGGTTTAACCTTGGCTATTTGCATTATTTACCATTTTCAGCCGCCAAATTTCATCTTAATAGTGCATTAGCAAATACTAATTCCAATGTTAATTCTTTTCAGAAATGCCTAGAAAGGATAGATTCACCGTAGACAAACCTGTTAGTACAAACTCAACCAATGCCAGCTTCTGTATCATCCATTAGTAACCTGGTGGCAGATAATAGTCCTAATTTCTGCGTCTTGATAAGTCTGCTTTACAGTAGAATGTTTGGGATGTATTACTGGTCCGCAACCCAGCCAAGTCGCTGGAATATCTCCACTCATATTTGGGGCGTACATAACCTGGAGGAAGGTCATGACTAACAAACTCTTGTTCTGTCAAGGAAGCAGGATTATGAGAGATGAATAAGAAATAGAAATAACGAATGAAGAACCAATAGATACAGAGCTGGAAAAGGTAAGGAAGTAATCGTATTTCCCACCATAAGAACGCAGTAAATATAGATGCCACTCACAAGATGAGTGACGATTTCGCTTTCTTGTTCCTTTCAAGTCTGACCTGCCAAATACAGGTACTTTCTGATGGTAATAATTGCGCTTCTGGTCCCCTAATGGGGTCTTCCCATGTTTGTCCGCATGCTTATCTTTCTTCACCCCTTTATTCATTTGAGGTGAGATTGGATGCTGATGAAAACGTCTCTGACGCTTGTTGCCTAATCATCCAACAACACTAGTGAGTTCAGGGACAAAACCAATAGGTTCGGAGTAGAGAAACAGAGAGCAAGCTAACTAATTGTCCCCTTGCATGTGGGGAAAACCGCCTTCCGGATACTTTCTTTTGTGGAGTCCATCTTCTGCCTCCTCTTTACTGCTGCTTTTGTCCTTCTTATTTCCCTGATTGATCTAGCTGCTGCTCCCCGTCTGTGCTTCTCGGCTAAAACTTCTGATCTTTCATTTTCATCTTCCCATGGCTAGTAAAATACAAAAAGAACCCATTCAGTAAATAAACCTTTGCTGAGACTATAAATCAATCAAAATTGCTCCCTTGCCACACACTTATTCCTTTGAAATGATAATTCACCTGTCGATAAGTTCTCAACCTATATAAGTTGCGACCTTTCACAAGCAAAGGAAAAACTGGAGGTAAGTTGTTTATGCCTTTGCTCCAAAGTACTTCAATCTTGAAGGACGAAATACCATCCGGCATCCATCATGCATATGAAACAGCTAAATAAGCAGCGTGGCACATTTAGCAGCAAGAACTCATTCCACCAGAGAGGAACAAGGAAAAGGGATCACAAAAATTGGGGTGGGAAGGGGGAGGAATTGGTCTCCCTGAAACTCAAAGCAACAGGGATCTGAAAGCATTTAATTATGTCCTACCTTTCCTTAAAAAAATGGTCATTAGAACAATTTGTGTTCTGCCTTACCGTGAAAGTATGCTGTTGTTTGGCAGCACCATAGCTTTCCTTAACTATCCTACCAGCAATGGTTCTCTTCCCTAAAGGGCTACCCTCCTGGTTACTTTATCAAACCTATTAGTGACAATTGATAAAATCCACAGAGAAATGAAATCAAAACCCCCGGCAACATTAGAATATAAATGCATCAAATACTTACATTCGGGCTGAATAAACACGTACCTTCTGTATACATTCTGGGTAAACAAAACAACATCCCCCCTGCACACATCACCTGCAAAAGCAAAGAACTGAGATGCCAACAGCCTATAGGGAAGGAAAGGAAAGCAAGAAATGCAACAAAAGGAGGACTCTTAAACTGAAAACTGAACTACCAGTGCAGTTAATAGTGAATGATGATCTGGGATATAGTGACTCACCAATTCCATCCTTTAACCTGAGGTAAATGCATCAAACAAATAAGGCATTTCATTGAGATGGGAAAGAAAAATGTGGTGCACAAAAGAAAGGGCAATGTTGTCAAAGGCAATAGGCACACCCAAAGCACTTAGGACAATTATATGACCTAGGCACAAGAAATACTGCATGCCCGAGTAAATTAAGGCATACATAGTTCACTATTTTGAATAATAAGCTTATGAGGTTAATAATTTACATTAAATGAACTTAGATTAAGCTTATAAACAGACTAATTATCTTCTATTAATTGAGTTTGATAGAATTTTACTTCTACTTTTGAGGTATGAATTAAATTTTAAAACTTAAATAAAACATTATTTGGCCTTTGATTGACTTTGCTAGACTATTCTGAAGGCATTAGTTAAAATTTAACCATTTGATGAGGCTTCTAGACTTTTCCGGCAAAAAACAAAAACTAAAGGGTCCTTTTTGAATTTTTTTTTTTTCAAAATAATTTAGGCACATGAATGCACAAAATAGTGCAGTGCTAGCCTAAAAGGTTTTAAGGCACTTCTTTTACAAATAGCTGTGCCTTTGTGGCTAGGCATGCTCCTTGACATCAATGAGCAAGGGAAATACAGGACCTCAACTTTCTAGTCAGACTTAAAGTTTATTTTGTTGATTGGTTCTTATTCTTTTTCTTCTTCTTCTTCTTATTATTGTACTTGTTACCTATATACGATGCTTGTCCAGTGAAAGAATAGTGAGATAAGAGTAAAAACTTCTAAAATGTCTATAACAACCAATAGTGTTAATTTAGATTACCTATTCCCATCTGGACAGTAATTATGGTAGTAGATGTACCAAAATTTACATGAATTAAATATCCTTCCATAGAAATACGGGGAATCTAGAAACATGAAAGAGCAGAAAATGCATGTGTTTGGGAGGGGGTAGTGCTGGAGTGGAACAACCAAGTCAACCAAAAGTTTTCATTTGGACAAGAGAATTGAAAATACAGAACATTGGGGGAAAACTAGTTTTCAGCCAAGCAGCACATTTGGATACCTTGCTACCTTCCTTTCCACCCATTGCAATCTGCAATCCTTTTTGCAATATATAAAGGTATTGCTAGACATAGATAAGGTCTGCTTTTCTTTAACTAACTTTTCAGACTCAGAAGTATCTCAATGATTAAGAGAACAAAGATAACTAGCCCTGTTCTTTGCAGTATACTAACCTCCAGTGATCCTGAATCCTAAGTATGCATTCTTCCCTAGTCCCAGAGAGTCTTAAGCCATGCATCCGAAGGTAAGCTTTACAATCCATCAAAGTTAATTCCTGAAGATCATTTTTTTCTGCAAGACACCAATGTGATATGCTTACTTCTAACCTAAACACAAGAGTCTTAACAAATATGCGAACTTTCAAAATGAGCATGCTGGAGAGTAATCTAACTAGGTGAATGATGATATAAGCCTCAGAACATTTTTCTATCCTTTGTCCCCTCAACTTAATTAGTTGAACATATCCATTCACTGCACAATCAGAAAAACATAAAATGAGAACGACAACTAAACTTGCAACTCATATCTGCAGTAGATTCAACAATGAAGCATGAGATGAGAGACGACTTCCCAACCATTCAATCAATTCTTAGGTACATTACGTACCATTCTGCTTGATGAAAAATACGAATAAGATAGATAATGAAAAGCTACATTCACTAATTCTTCTAATATTATCTAAAGAAATTAAGTTCACCGAAAATGTACACAGTAGCAACGATATTAGTGAAAAAATAATAATAATAAATAAATAAATAAATAGTGATCCGAAGTTCAGAAAGAATTTTATGAGCAAAACAAAATCCAACCTCGAATGATGTTAACAACTCGACCGCAAATAGATTCTTCTTCTATTCTTTCGTTATATTCATCAAAGCAATCATCATCGTCCTCTTCGTCACTTATCTCCATAGCATTCAGAACAAAAAAAAAAAAAAAAAGAAAGAAATTGCCGATCAAACAAAAGCAAACCGTTTCGACAGTTTTAAGATGGAAACAAGATAGGAAAGAGGTACCAAGATGTGGAAGAGGAAATCTCCTCGACACTGTCCACTGATTTCGATTCCGATGAAGTATCATAGGACTCCTGATCTGATTCTAAAGCATTATCTTCTTCAGAAAAGGCAGAAGAAGAAGATATCTCAATTAGGGTGCGTTTGACAGCCTGACTCGACCCCTTTGCCTCCGCCATTATGATACCCATCACCGGCAAAATTTGATTCCAAAAAGAACCTTAAAAGAAACCCTTGGCGCTGGGTTTCTGGATTTTCATTTGAATTCCCATATTTGGAATTAGTTTTATTTATTTAGAGTTTAGGCAAAATAATTTTTTTCCAAAAAAAGTTAAGTATTATAAAATATAAATGATATTTTTAAAATATTTTATTTATTCAATTAAAAAAAAAATGAGCACCAGATGCTCTGGTTCATGTCACACCAATTCAAATATTTCAAAAAAAAAAAAATGAGGCTTTCAATTGACAAAGAAATAATCTAAGGCATAATAAAGTCTATATAAATAAAGAGATATATATGTTTTTTTTTTTTTTTTTGGAAAAATACATATAGACTCGAAGAAAAGCGGTAAAGGATGCCACTAGGAAGTGTTACATAAGAATGATTCTTGATTAGACGGATTATGATCCAGAAGATGACGACCGACACGTGTGAATCAAAGATGTTGGAATTATCCAATATGTTAGTAAGTACAAGAGGTTGTGTTCATTATCTCGCCTGACAATAAAATAGAGACTAACTAACTTTACAGCGGGAAATCTAACTCCCATTCTACCACCCCAAATAGATGAGACTCTGAAGGGATTATATCGTGGGAGAGCAGCCATGAACTGAATTTATATATATATATATATATGTATAACCATTTCAAGCTTCAAAGATGCTGGCAAGATAAGATACTGATGATAAAGTAAATCTTTCTTCAAAGGAATGAAAGTGGAAACGAGTCTTAGTTCCCCCACTCAACTGCGCCATTAGAAAGCAAAGTGTCATTGAACTTTTGCAAGAGAGCGACTAGACACACCGTGCAACAATTTCACGAATCCCAGGAAACTAAGCTTTCCGTCAGTGTGCCTAATCCAATCATGAAGAACAGCGTGAACTGGAACGGAAGGGCCAAGGCCAAGCTCCTGAGAAACAAAAATATATATATATATATATATATCAGGGTTTTAGATAAATAATCTTTAGGACAAAGTAAACAAAAGAAGCATTTTTCGAAGATTTTACTATCATCAACCCCAACTTACAGAAGCCAATTCCTCGATCATAATGGCCCTGTTTCCATCTTTCTCAAAGAGCTCATATGCACAACGCGCATGCTGTTCCCATCTATCAAGAGCCTCAAGCTGATGGACACTTAATACAGCAGCACAGAATTCCTCAAAATCCATCCTTCGATATTGAAGTGCATTAAGCTGCAGGGATCGGTAGAGGCAGTTAGCTATGAATCAATGAAGAATTCTGTTTTCAGAATAATCAGACGGGACACTTACAGATCCAAGAAAATCTAGGATACGCGACTCCTTCATGGCATCTGTTGCATTTTTCGTCAAGGCCTGGACAACAAACAAGTTTTGACAAATTCAGGACCAAGTGTAAATATGAAAACTTCCCAAGTTTTAAATCCGCATTAAAAAATGAAAATATATGTTTCTTTAATGATGAACCAACCACTTTAATATTTTCCAAGCTTATGGTGCCATTTTTGTTTGGTTCCAGCAATGAAAATTGTTCTTTTAAATAAAACAGTTCATCTACCGTCAATGTCTTAGACAAAGCCTGCAAGATTGTCAACAACAGAGTTAAGAAACAAAAAGAGAAGAATATATGTAATAAACAAAGAACACGTTATACAGGGACATGCACAATAATGAATGTACGAAAAATTTTTCAAACCACTTTCAATTCTTATAACAAGGAGATGGGGAGTGGGTTGTACATATCGCGTGCTTCAATTGGTTAGTGATCAAAGCAATAATATCAAGTGAATATTCAGTTATTTCATGCCAGATAAAGAGAAACACCAATAACTCCTAGCTTTCTTTAAAAGAGATGGATTGCTATTTTAACCTCAAAGGAAGACCCTGTTACTTATTAAGCAAAAACCAGATGATACCTTTAACTTGCATATCATCAATGTGATGAAACTAACCGGGAAAAACATAATTCCACAGCCCCCATCCAAATACCATCTCACTTCTATCGCACAAATATCTGAAATTAACTAATAAAGGCACCACAAGCAGAAAGTTTTAAGCAAATTTCTAGAAGAAGATAAGAACATGTTAGTGGTCAGAGAGGTTGTACATTAAAAGCCAGTCAATTTGTCTGCATTATATTCTGAAATCAGCGAATGAATGGTCCAGGGCAGCATCTTCAAAATGCTAGTTACTTTTAAGACACAGAAAGTGTCAGAAAGAAGCAGACCTCTCTATTATGAAAACATTGGTTATGAATGGACCAGTGTTTAAGGGATTCTTATCATGAATTTCAATTTTGTGAAAGTAGTGTGAAATTGGTTCCATAAGAAGATGCATGATGGCAGAGTTTGAAAAGCTGAGAGAGTAAATAGTCTTTCTGCATTCATTTACAAGCATATACCCGTAATGCAGCTTTACGAAGTGCAGATGACCTCATGTAAGCCTTCATGAGTTTCAGTACTAGTATATCAAGGGGAATTTTGACACTACAGCTGTTTTTTATCCATGGATGACCTGAAAAGCCAGCATTCATTCAGGAGCTCAAAATGTTAAAAACAAATGCTATCCATCTCAACACACTCTGAGAGACTTACTCAAGGCTTGTGCTGCAGTCATTCTCTTCCGAGGATCCTTATTCAACAAACGTTTTACAAAGTCTTTCGCTTCAGAAGAAAGAGCAGGCCAAGGTTGTTCTTCGAAGCTTGGGTCTGCCTTTAGAACAGCTCTAAAGATTCCTGACTCTGTTCGAGCCCAAAATGGACGGCTGCCACATAGTAGAATATATGCTATAACTCCAATACTCCATACATCAGCCTCGGTGGTATACGATCTGTGCAAAACTTCAGGAGCAACATAGTAGGCACTTCCAACAATATCATTGAGTCTTTCATCTGCAAAACAATTGATTATTGAGATGATTAGATAGTTATTTCTAGAAATGTCTCAAGAAATAAATAAATGGTTTTGATCATGCATAAACAATGAAGAGTGGCGCACCTGGCTTCACAAAGTCTGACAATCCAAAATCTATGGCTTTTAGCTGTGAATTCTCTTCCTTAGATGTGAACAAAAAGTTCTGGTCCAGCAACAAGCTACAGTTAGACAAGAATATGCCATGAAAAAAAAAAAAAAAATCCAGGAAACTAACAAACATTAAACAACAACAGGAAAAATCTTTCATAAAAGACTTATGAACTTTTCCCCTTGAACATGATAAAGGATCTTAGTCTTAATATCCATTGATATCTCTGAAGTCTCTATAACTGTAATATCATATAAAAACTGTTGTGGTTTCACACAACCACTTCAGTCCCACAGTCACAGTATAATACATACAAACAAAACAATGCAAGTCAAAACCTGACCCAAAATTTCCCATTCTGGCGAAGGGAAAAGAGAGAGCTAAATGGTACAGTGTAACATTTATATATATATATATTTAAAAAAAAAAAAAAAAAAAAAGAAAGAGAGAGAGAGAGAAAGAGAGGGTAAATCTGCATAAATGAAAATTTTAAACTTTCATTGTATCTCCTACCTCTGGTTTAAGATCCCGGTGCACCACACCTTGGAGGTGGCAAAATGCAACAAAATTCAGAATTTGAATCATTACAGTCTTTGCATCATCTTCTGTGTATTTTCCTCCCCTTTAGGATCAAAAGAAGACTTTAGATGGTATCCTTGAATAATTTGTAACTAATCATCACATATTATTATTCTTTATCTAAGTCAAATACATGATAAGAATTAGTCATTGTCCATAATAATACATAAACAAATGAAGTACCTTGAGAGTATTCTATCCAAAAGCTCCCCTCCCTCACACAGCCTGAAAAAAGCATAGCAACTAATTTAAGTCAAATGTTCGAAATTTTCAATATAAATTCCATGCACAATCCTAAATATAGGTGGAATGATAGCAAGTTGCTTAAAAGATTTTTTTTAACTTTTTCAAAAAAAAACACAGACATGATATTTGGCAACCGTACCAAATCTTCTTCAATAAATGTGTTTAAATTGACAAATGAATATGTAGTTGTACAAGCTTACTCCATAACGATGTAGACATTGTCATGATCTTCATACGCATCATAAAATTGCACTAAATTGCTATGTCCCATTAAAGCTCTTAATATCTTCACCTCCCTTCTAACATCCTCAATGGCTATGGCTGTAGTCATCTGGTCAGAGGAAGGACAGAATAAGCACAGCCAAAGAGAAATGACACATAATAACCACTGGGAGAATGTGGGAATACAAACATCCTTTAAGTTATAAGTAAAAATCTTCATTCAATGAAAGCAACATGGAGCCCTTGCACAAGGAAATAAATGAAGACAGGACATGGGTTAATCTCCTGCTTGAGCTTCGTTCACAAGGAACAGAGTATTCCTGATAGAGCAGTAAGACATGCCCAAGAACTGGATAAAACTTAATCACAATTATATCTTGACAAATTCCAGAACAAGAAAAACTCATGTTTTTAGCTTGAAATATAGCATTAAAAGTAACACAAGTGCATCAATATTACATGATTCATCTGCTTAGTTATTGGATTGCATCCAATCTTAACCACTAAAAGTCATCACATCAAGGACTACCAATTAATACCGTAAGATTTTATTTATTTATTTATTTAT
>JAXGGT010000162.1:10530709-10546945 GCA_035583425.1 Marsdenia floribunda | reverse complement strand
ACAATTCAGTAGAGGTTAAAGATATAACTCACTGGACCACCGCGAAAGTGGTAGGTATATTAACATATTTACTTACAAATATTTATAGATGAGTAATGGAGGACTAAAATAGATTTCAAAAAAGGGAGTGGCATGTAAAGAGGTAGGGCAAACATGATGTGATGTAAACTAGAAAACTATGCCACTGGCGTGTGGTTCCAAGGAGTTATATAAGCCCACACCAAAAATCGTTTTCGTTGACGTGGATGTTCTGTTTAATATTCCCATGAACTCTGCATGCCGTATTAGAGGATAGAGGCTCCCTCCCTATGGATCATGCAATCCAGAAGAAGATGATAGTACAACCGCTGATTTAATGGGATCTCGAACTGACCACATCTTGCCTCACTTAATTTGCTGCGCCATTGCCATTAGACAATATCAGATCAAATCCCTTTTGTGGAGTAAATACACAGCAAACTCATCCGCATTTCTACATCCGCCAGGCATTCTTGTGACCAATGTGACCTGGGGTCACGGTGGCATTATTTCTTCTCCTTCATATATTTATTTTAAGATCAATTTATCCTAAAACTAAAATACAATATTTAAGGATGTGTTTGGACTATCACTTATTTTGAGTTGAGTAAATTTATTGTGGAAAACAAAAAGTTACTTTTTTTGAGAGTGAAAAAGTTGTCTAGTAAATAAAGTGCAAAAAAATTATTTTTTTTATAGGTGTGATGATGATTATAATTGTTAGAATATTGATATAAATAATGATGTGATATATTTATTAAATATTTTATTTTTAAAATGATTTGACAATTTTAATGGAATTAAATTTATTATATGTTACTTTTTTCTTTTTTTTTTTGTTAAACATACAAATGTTGTTTCTTTTCAAAAAAAAAAAAAAATGAAGAATGAATTTCAAAAAATATTCATTTACAGTTTTGAAACACTCTTCCCATTACATGACCAGAAACAAATAAGTCATTCATATTAGGTTTGGTCGACCCGCACAGTGTTCGACCAACTTCTTCTCTCAATGCAGGTATTCATGATCTCTGTCTATTCATGCATCATTCATTTCATCTATTGTTACACACAAATTATAGTCAAACAACAATTAGTGGAAGGAGACCTAAGGTATAGACGACTATTTTCAGAATTAATCAATGTCGAAAAAATCACAAAAAAAAAACTCTAAATCCCATTTCACTGTTGTATGAAATATTTAGCCAAAAAAAAAAAAAAAACAAGAAATATCATTTAGTCCACTAAATGCAATGTTTTGGAGAATACGAAAAATTGTATCAACCAATTTGTGTACATATACATACTTAAAATAGTCAACCAATTCTTACGTTGAACAATACTTAACTTCAGTTTAGGTATTGGTTTAGAGAGAGAGAGAGAGAGGAGAGGAAGGATGTTGAAGAAGACGAAGAAGAGGATTTGAAGCCTTTTCTTGAAAGAAGAAAAAGATAGAGGTTAGAAAATGTAAGACCCTTTTCTTGAAAGAAGAAGAAAGAGAGAAGTTGGAAAATGTAGAACCTTTTCTTGAAAGAAGAAGAAAGACAGAGGTTGGGAAGTGTGAGACTCTTTGGTAACTTTTTTTTTGTTTTTTTTTTTTTTTTTTTTAAAAGTTGATGGACAAAAAAAAAAATGTTTATTGTTTTCTAAATAAAAAAACCAACTTAAACTCAAAATAAGTGAAAAATTCAAAATAAGTGCTAATCCAAACACAACCTTATTCTCTAGTTCTAAGTCCTACGCTCAAAATTAAATAATAAATCCTACCAGAAAAAAATCTCTACATACACTCAAACCATGAAAGTGAAAGTTATAACTTATTATTTTAGTGTGTATATATATAAACACACATACATACACATACATACACATACATACACATATACATATAGAAACGAAAAATCTTGCTCTGTTGATTTCATAAAAATCAATTTCCACGGAAACCCCCTAAAGAATAAAGATAGTCCTATTCCTGGTCGATGTTAAACAAATTAAATGTTCGCGAACAACGCTCATTCAAGTTCGTTTATGTTCGATTAAAGCTCGTTTGTTTATTAAATGAGTCGAATTCAAACATTTTTCTAAATTCGATTAATACTCGAGTGAACTTAAATAATATTCGAGAATATAATCGAGCCGTTCCCAAACAAATTATAATATTTATATTATATAAAATATTATTTAAATAAAAAATTTATAATATTTAGAATTACGATTTTTTTTTTTTTTTTTTTTTAAATTTTTTATCTCACATATATAAAATCATTTTTCCCCTTTTCTTACTTTTCTCCTTGGCGGCGCCTCTCTCCTCTTCACAGTCACAGACCTCACCGCTGCTCTCTCCTCTTTCGGAAGATCTAACATTTTTAGTTCAGTTTTTGGCTGAAAAAAAAAAAAAAAATTTACGTATTACTGAAAATCTACTTTGTAGAAATGATGAATATGCGTCTATAGTGATTATAATTTTACTACATTGCTACTATGATATGAAGGAACCAAATTATTTGTTCATTGGTGAAATTTGTTAAAATATTTCACCCCACTTTCTAGAAGATTCTTTACTCAGCCAGCTCAAAATTCTTGTTCTCGAAGGACCAATTCAAATATTTATTGCGCTGCAGACCTATTAAAGGAAGGATTCTGTCATCTGGGTTCATTCGGTTGATTAATCAAAGTTGCAGAGGCATCAGAGGTGGTGTAGTGGCCATGGCGGCATCTGGGTCTATTCAAAAATCGGAAGATGAATGGCTTGCAATTCTTTCTCCTGAACAGTTCAGGATTCTCCGGCAAACAGGCACAGAGTATGTTTGGTTTTACACCTATAGTTATTAGTGAATTGATGAATTTGTTGGGCGCCTGTGTCATTCTTTTTCCTTTAATTATGCTTGACAGTGATTATTTCCTCATGGTAGTTATGCTTAAAAGCTTAAACTTATAATCTTATTTTTTGGGCATCAATTCTTTCCTTGGATTTAAAATTTGTTCAATAAAAACAAAAATTTCCTTCTGTAATTGAAGAAGTGATTGAGGGTATCCTCTGTAGTCTGAACTCATGTTAATGCTAGCTTTTAGAAAGATTATACCTTATTATATCATGGTTTAAATACTTGCTTAGTCATAAGCTATGAATAAGTGGAACAAACCTGATTGTAATTTAGTTTTATTAGGGTGATTCTAGTTGTGTTGATAGACTTGACTCAAAAAATTTAGCATTAACTTCTCCTTTCTTTTCCTGTTTTAAGTAGACTTTTCCTTGGTTAACCTTAATTTCTCTCCAACACCTCCATTGTTGTGGTCTTTCTCTTTTTGCTATATATAATTTGGTATATATATAATTAATAGATTTTTTTTTTCTTTTTTTTTTCAGGTGGAGGATGTGCATCCATTTTTTGAAGAAATTTCTCTATATTAATTTAGAATTGACAATTTTAGTTATTGTACTTAAATTTTTAGATGTTGCATTTCTCATTTAATAGAGTTTTAGGCTGTGTTTGGACTATTTTTTATTTTGAATTGAGTGGGTTTATTTTAAGTTAAGTGAATTTTATTGCGGAAAACAAGAAGTTACTTTTTGAGAGTGAAAAAATTGTTTAATAAATAGGGTGCCAAAATTAGTAGTGTGAGACCTATTCTTGAAATGTGAAGCCATTTGGATGCAAGTTGAGAGACAAAAAAAAAAAAATTTATTTCTTATCCAAATAAAAAGACTTAACTTATTTTAAAAATAACTCACTCAACTCAAAATTAAAGTTAGTCCAAACACATCCTTAAACTTTTATTATTTTTTTATATTAAAAAATGTATAAAGAAATTACTTTTTTATTTTTATTTATTAATTCTTGTTAATTTATATTCTATATTTATATGATTATCTTTTTAAAATTTATGTAAGTTTTTTATATTTTAATAAATTTTTTAGTTTATTGAATTATTAAATATTTAAATTATATAAGTTATTATTATTTTAAAAATTTTAAATTTAATAATATAATTTATATTTATATTTTTTATAATTTTTTTTAGAACATAATTTGAACTCGAGTTAACTTAAAAGTTAAACGAACCAAATTTGAACAATTTTTGAACTATACGTACGAATAATCGAACCAACTTAAACAAAAATTTATACTCGGAATTATTAAACGAGCGAACTCAAGCAATACTCAAAAATTAAATAAACCAAATCCAAACATTCAATGTTCGGTTCGATTCGATTACAGCTCTACGTTTAACCATCAAACCAACAGTATAGTTCAATTCTGAAAATACAAATAGCTAGAGTTGTAAACGAGCCGAACCGAACATTGAATGTTTGAGTTCAATTCGTTTAATTTTCAAGCACTGCTCGAATAAACTTGTTTAATATTTCGAGCATAAAATTTTGTTTGAATTCGTTTAATTATTTATTTGTATAATTTGAAAATTGTTCGAATTCGACTCATTTAACTTTTTTAAAAAATTAAAAAATTTAATTAAAAATAATAAAAATATTAAAACACACAGATTAACCTTAATAGTACACAATTAAAATTAATATAAAAGAAAAAAAAGAAAGAAATAGAAACCCTAACTTTAACTTATAAATTATAAAATATAATATTAATATATAATAATTTATATAATATATAAATATTAAAATATGTTCACGAACAACCAAGCGTTCGTAAACACTATTCGAGTTCGCTCGAAAATTAATCGAGCTTAATAAAATATTTGAGCTTGATTCGTTTAATAAAAAAACGAGCCTTAATCGAACATAAACGAACTCGAACGAACTTTATTCGCGAACAGCTTGGTTCGTATAACCGCTCTACAAATAGCACAGCAAAACAGAAGAATATCCATTACCCTGCAGTACACAGTACTACGTTCAAAAACAATCCGTATCGTAGTGGTTAGAGTCAATTGATTGATTCAGGTAGTTCATGAGGTGGACAGGGGCATATCACTCAATGATATTCTAGTGTGGTGAATAGCATATAAAAGACTACCCAGAGAGTTTGTCGCCACCAAAACCAGACTCCAAAACCCCCGTCTGCTCAAGATGACTCACATCGCCCCAGGTTTCGATGGTCCACTTACCTCTGTGGGACAAGTGTAATATATTGACAGATGTGTTTAAAACCTTCTGAGCAGACCGCCCATGTGAAGAAGAACCCAGTCCATGAAGCGATCTGATAACACCACCGTGAGTCACCACAACAACACGCTCTCCTGCATTCAGGTAAGAATCTCAAACACGAGCACTTTTCTTCGTATTTATTACAATGATTATATATCATTCCAAACCTTTGTGTTCACTTGTAATTCTGCGGACAGACATTGCACATCGCTGATAAAGTTGATTAATACTTTCACCACCACCCTGCACAAGTACGTGGTAAGCTTTTGAACACAACCTTACATATTACTCAACTTAAATGGGAAACAACATAGCTTATGTATTACTCAACATCAGCTTGATAAGTTAAAATTTCAGGGTCGAGATGACTGGATACCCAGGGATTATAAAGCTCAACCTCCAATTGTGGTAAGACAATTTTATATCATGTTCAAAACTCTTGCTCCCATATAAAGCGGTTACTCAACATTCCCCAAAAGGTGGAATCAAGAGAAGGTTTATCAGGAATGCAATATCTTTGTTTTCTAAATGGAACTAATTATAGAAACATTTGGTATTTTCCTTTTCTTCTGCCCTCTAAAGCCTACCCATGCCACCTACCCGTCCCCCCAAAAAAAAAAATGACATGGTTCACACTGATTTATCATTGTTAGCTTTAGCGAAATGTTCAGCAGTAAGCATCTCCAAAGAGGAAGCCAGTGTTATATCTAATGCTTTTCTCTGCATCAGCCAGATTTTCTATTTCTAACATCTGCTAGAATTTCCACCAATCAGTTAAAACAATGGAACTCATTATCAAATGCGTGAGGGGGATGATTTACCAAAAAAAAAAAAAAAAAAAAAAAAAATCCGTGTGGGGGATGTGCTACAAAAACAGCTGTAAGACATTTTCTGATTCTTATCTCTGTGTCTCTCAGAAAAATTCTCATTAACTGCATGATATTTTCTATGGTTCTCAGTTTAACAACCCATCCATGTCTATAAAATACTTTTTCCCCAATGCATTACTTCAGCAACTGAATACTTACGTAACCTACAGCATAGAGTAGGGAACTTACAGGAATTTCTTCGTCTATTTTGCCAGACTTGAAAGCTTTATAAGCCTCAGCTTCGGTTTTTGCAACTTCAGCTAACACTAGACCTTGAAGATCTCCCAAGTTTCTTTCCCGCAGGCCAGGGTCTTTAATGACCTGATACCAAGTAAAAATCTAAAATGAATTTTGTTTTATTTCTTTTAAGTAAAGCACGAAAGGCTTCATCAAGAAACTGTCTAGAATAATTTCTATCTAAATAAAGTACCATGCCCACCAACCAAATTCTCCTTCCATGACTAGTATGTGCAAAGTTAACATAAATGACGAAGTGGATTTATATGTTGGAATTATAAAGTTCATATAATTTATATCATTGTTTTCTTACTTTATTTATTTTTATTCCTATTTTTGAGTTTATTCCTTGTTTGTTTTATGTCTTATAGAATCATAATCATATTTTTGAAGTTTTTAAGGAATTTAAGATTGAAATTAGAATGAAAGGACTTAAAGTTTGATGGGACAAGAATTTCCACATTCTTCAATCAATAATTCCAAGTTTCAAAGAACCCAAAATCATAAATTTTTAGGATTATATTTTATAGTTTTGTTATAACTCTAACTATTTTATACACTATAAATAAGTACCATAAATAAGTCTATAAGACATCGTGAAAAAAAAAAATCTTTCACTATAGGTAAATCTTAAAATTAGAGTTTTATTCAAAACATGAATTACTAGATTTTGTTTATTCAATTAAAATTTTACTATATTCATATAATCTTTTGTGCTTTAATTTTATTGATAAAATCAATACTATTGTTCTTTCTTTAAATATATTTTTTCATCTAAAACTTTAAATTCATAATTGTTCAAATAATTTTAAATAATTTTAGAACTTAGTGATTAATATCAAGAATGATGATGATTTTTTGTTATTGCTTGGATAAGTGATAATTAACAATTCTAACTATTGCGTCTCATTCTTGTTAAAAATACCCGTGATCTAATTTGAATATATAAAGCTTGATTATTGTAACTAATTTATCATCGGAATAAATGAATTATTTTTCTAATCAATAATCAATTACGAAAATTATTACTAAAATCACACCTTAGATGAATATCTTTGTTTGTAGCTACTAATATTTTCTTTATTATTTATTATCTTAATATGACTCTATTATTCATTATTGGCTCTTATGTTTAGAAATAGTAAAATTTTTCAAGTTTTTGTGGGATCAACCCTATTAATTACTATATACAGAAATAACATTTTTTCTATTTTTTTTCAGAGAAATTAATTTGGTAGATTTAACACCTATAAGATTTATAATTGGCACTCAAAAGCAATCTAACTCAAATATGGGAGGAATATTATGAATGAAACAGGCTTTTCCACATACTTCCACGACTAAATGACACTAAATTGGGCCGGGAGAAAGCTTTGTCTATGTGAAATTCAAATACCTCGAGTCCTCCACATCGACTTGCTATTATTTTTGCCGTTTCATATGCACGCTTCAAGTCAGATGAGTACACAGCAGAAATACTTGGCTCCTTGGAGAGTCGTTCTGCCACCTTTAGACAGAAGGGAGAAATTAAGTAAAACAATCACGTACAATGAATGGCATGGACAGAAAAAAGCTCGTTATAGAAGTCATATCTTACAGCAGCAGCTTGCTTTCTACCGAGCTCATTCAGCTCGACGTCTAGGTGTCCCTAATTAGAAGAAGAAAAAGAGAAAAAAACAAATGGAAAAAAGAAAAGGGGCATTAGTACTCCCTTCATACTAAAGAGAAACTGGCAGTAAAGGCTATCCGTTGATACCATAGAATAAAATTGATAGCTGAACATCTTGACGTCAAGATTAAGCTAGAACATTTACATTGTTCTACCACAATAAGGCATGGTTCCTCAGTATGTTCCCTACATAGACTACAAACGCCCAAATTATCCATTTATTTCATCGACATTGACTGGCATGATGTGCAAAAATCGCTATAGATACTTCAAGCTTTCACAAATAACAAATAGCACCACAAAACAGTAAACAGGTGTGAACACTTGAGAAAATCACGAGATTAACTGCAACTTTAGGGAAAAATTAACTTCGTTGGGAAAGACCATCAGAAACAAAACCTGAATTCTGCCTTCAGAGTTCCATTCGGTTTCACCGTGACGAATAACAACTATTTCAGTATACTTTCGATTAAGAGAATCCATTTCTTCATCCATCTCTTTCATAATATTATCGAAGTCATTTGAAGCCCTAATTTACGACAACCATTCAATATTATCTAAAAACAAAAACAAAAACAAAAACAAAAGTCGTGCGCGTAAACGCCAAAATCAGTTAAGGACCTGAAATTAAAATCCGCCATTGTTGGCGCAAGGAAGTTCCTGGGCACGTTGATCAATCGAGGCGTAATGCTCCAGGAGTCGAGCCTCAAAATGGAGAGCGACGGAGAAGCAGAGAGTTGGGTGCGAAAAGTTTCCGCATCGCCCTTCGGAAACAGCAGGAGAGGATATCATTTGTAACGGAAAATTGGTCATTTTAATCCCCAAACTAAGGAGTCCATGTCGAATCCTCTTTTTTTTTTTTGACAAAAGGGTCTTGTTTTTTAATTTTTTAATAAATAAATTCTCTTTTTTTTTTTTTTGGACAAACAAATTATTTTGATCAATTTTATTTAAAAAAATAGTGTTAATTAATACGTGATTTATTATTATTCTACATATTACGATAATAATTATTTCATTTTATTTTTTAATTTCTCATATATTCTATCTTCTCTTATTATATATATATTTTTTAAAAATTTAGTCAAAAAGATCCGTTTGTCCAAATAAAAAAAGAATAGAGATTCGTTTAACCAAAAATAAAAAACAGAAGTCCTTTTATCGAAAAGAAAAAAAAAATTTATTTATCCAAAAATAAATAATATGGATCTTTTATCCAAACGAAATTAGTTTGAGACTAAAATGATGAATTTTCTCATTCATAACTTTTGGTGCGTAAAATGAAAGCAGCGACACTTTCCAATAACATGGGCTTCGGCCCATAAATATTATCGCTGGACTCCCTTCAAATTTATTAGAAAAATCTTTGTTAGTGATATGTAATCTTCGTTTAATGTGAATGATCGTGGGTTTAATTCTGTTTCTTCTATCTTCTATGTAATTTTATATATTACAAAAAAAAAAAAAATGTTAAAAACTAAATAAAATTACAAGTTTGACACTTGTCAAAATAATTTGGCATATTGAATAGTTTAATTTAAAAAAAAGGAAAATTAGTCATTTTAGTCTCTATACTACTAATTTTGTTTGGACAAAGAGGTTGCTGTTTTTTATTTTTGAATAAACTAATCACTATTATTTTTTCGTTTGGACAAAGGGGTCCCTATTTTTTATTTTTGGATAAACAAATCTCTATTCTTTTTTTTTTATTTGGACAAACGAATCTTTTTAATTAATTTTTGTCCAAAAATATAACAAGAGAAGAGAGGAATTATGATAAATTAAAAAATAAAATGAAATACTTATCATCACAATATGTAGAATAATAATAAATCCTGTAAAAACTAATAACTTTTTTCAATTAAAATTAGTCAAAAGGATCCGTTTGTCCAAATAAAAAAAAATGAAAATTTATTTATCCAAAAATTAAAAATAGAGACCCCTTTATCTAAATAAAATTAGTATGGAGATTAAAATAGCCTCTTTTTTTTTTTTAAAATAATAGTTGGGTTCAAAAGTATGAAAATCCAAGGATTCCAATTTGGCTCATTACTTAGTTACCTCCTAGAAACCCTTTTTTTTTTTTTTTTGGATTTTCTTGTAATTTTATTATGTGTAATAATAATTTTGTAATTTTTGTTAATTTTTTTTTTCCATCTCCCTATAAATTTATTCTCTCTTACAATTAAATTTTTTAATTTTATTTTAATGATGATAAATGATAAGAATGTATCAATTTTTTTTTTTTGGAAAATTCTCCTGTTTAGTATCTTAACTATTTACGTTTTCTCGAATTGGTCCTATAACTTTAATTTTATCCAAATTAATGCTTTATCTATTTTCTATTTTCCAAATTGGTCCTCCCAACCAAAATTGACCAAACTTTGATCACTTTACCGGCATATCTATTAAATTAAAAGGGTATTTTAGTCATTTTATGTTAAAAAATAGAATAGATATAATATTTTAGCCAAATACTCTTTTTTTTTTTTCAAGAAAAGGGAAAGAGATGTGAATAAATTTAATACATCTATTCCATTTTTTCTTTTTTTCTAATACTAAAATGATCAAAATACCCTTTTAATTTAATGGATATGCCAGTAAAGTGATCAAATTTTGGTTGGGAGGACCAATTTAGGAAATAAAAAATAGATAAAGGATTAATTTGGATAAAAATAAAGTTATAGGACCAATTCGGAGAAACATAAATAGTTAAGGAATAAAACCGAAGAATTTTCCTTTTTTTAAAAAAAAAAAAAATGATAAACTTTTATATATATATAGATAGATATTAAATTTACATGAAAGATATGCATTTGAAAGTTAAAAAATTTAAATAAAACTTATTCAATTTTTTTAAATCAAAAAAATTATTCAATTTAATTACTTAGTTTTATTTTTTTAGAAATTAAATTTATATGATGTGAATGTATATTAAATTTTAACAATAATTTTATTATTATAATGTTTTTAATAGACAATATACATATATTTTTTTTATTCTTAACATTTATTTTTCTTTTTTTCTTTTAAATGTTCTTATATGATCCTTCTTAAATTTTTTATTTTCTAAGTAATTCTTTCGTCGAACTTATTTTGAATACCTTGTACCGTTTTTGTCACACATAATATTTTTTCTCTTTCAATCATTTAAAATGAACTATTATTGATGAATGTTATTCTAATAAATTTATATACTTATAATCTAAAAATTTCATTTAACATAATTTTTTTTTTTTTTTTTTTTCTAATAAAGGTTATTTTTCATCATTAGATGTATTATATTTGCTAGATATTTTCCAAAATTAATACAGATTTTTTTTTTTTAGTCTAATTAAATTTGTGTAAAAGATAATACCCATTATTAATATGTATCCCATTATTGCATATTATTATTATTATTATTAGGTCTAAGAATCTTCTTTATTAATTCTTATTACACAACATATATCTTTATAGATATATATATAAATTTATGATATGTGTCTTATGTGTGCTATTATTGTCTATTATTATTATTATTAGGTTTAAGAATCTTCTTTGTTAATTCTTATTGTACAACATGCGTCTTTTTGTTTTATATATAAATTTATAATATGTGTTTTATGTGTCCTATTATTGTATATTATTATTATTAGGTCTAAGAATCTTCTTTGTTAATTGTTCTTGCACAACATGTGTCTTTATATATATATATATATATATATATTTGCGTATTATTATTAGGTCTAAGAATCTTCTTTGTTAATTGTTCTTGCACAACATGTGTCTTTATACATATATATATATATATATATATATATTTGCGTATTATTATTAGGTTTAAGAATCTTCTTTGTTAATTCTTATTGTACAACATGTCTTTTATATATATAAATTTATAACATGTCCTCTATAATACAAATAGTAAATTATAAAATTTTCACTATTTTAATACATTTTTTTCTTAATCAAGTGGAGAATATATTCAATAACTTAATTTGAAATTCTTAAATTTCTTTTCAACTTTATATCATTTCAAGAAAGTGAAATTTTCTTTAGATGAAATTTGTAAATATAATTGATAGTTTGAATTAGATGAAATTTGATTTGTTATATATATATATTATTTCCCAAAAAAAACAAAAAAAAAATTGTTTAGTTACTGTCTTTCTTCGACCGTTCAATAAAGGAATAAATATTTTTACTTTTTATTTTAATTCTATATTTGTAAATAAAAATATATTCTTTATATTTATTTATTATATTTTATAAAAAAGTAATAGCTAACATTATATAAATTACTAGATGTTCTTATATATAAATCGCAATTTTTTAAATTTCAAATTTTTATGCAAGTTATCTAGTAATATATAAATATAATATATTATAATAACTACGGTGATATTTGAGTAACTGTACTTTTTTTTAATTCGGTACTTTAATTTGGTTTATCATATAGGAGATTATAAGTTTGATTTACATTATAAATGGCCTTGTGGCACGTTTCATTCAATTGGGTTCATTATAAAGTTTTTAAATATATATATATATATATATGTATAACATTAATATAACTATTTTCGTTTGACTTGTCAAATGAGAATTTTTGAATTTTACTTGCCTTAAACATGACTATTGCCACATTTAATCCAATTCAATTCATTATAAAATTATATGTAAATATATAATAGAGTGTAATAACAGCAATAAGGTGAGTAATATGACTTTCTTTAATTAAATACCTTCAATTTGTTCATCAAGTGAGAAAATTTAAGCTTGACTTACATAGGAAATAACCTTGTACCATTTGGGATGACAATTAAAATCATACCCCATGGGGAGCCCGTATCTCGACCTCATTTTAACTAGGGAATCTCTGCTTTAACCGGATTTGGGATGGGATGGTGATTCTCCGAAAGAGAAAATCGGGGGCAAAGATGGTATTAACCTTCGATCTCCAATCCCGTCCCGAATATATATATATATATATAAAATATTTAATTATATATTTACAATAAAATAAAATAATATAACAATTACAATAATTAATTATTTAAAAATCTAAAAATAAATTATATGAATCAGTGAAAGACTCTTATCATGACCAAAAGTTAAAAATATTATTTTTTTTTCTTTTTTCTTATTTTATTTTAATGTTTATTTTTATAATTTTATTTTTTTATTAATAATTTAATTAAAAATGACAATGAAAAATTTGACAAAAAATATAACTATGAAAAATCTCCGCAGTGACACCTGATCCCCCGTGTTGGGGACAAGATGAGATGTAAAACCAATTACCCATAAAATATGGGATGGGATGACAAATATATATAAGAACTTGGATGGGGATGAAGAAGGAGTCCTCGCAAATCCCCTGTCTGTTGCCATCCCTACGGACCACATTTCAATTATGTGTTATAATTTTAAGTCTAGATAAACTCTACTTTTTTTTTTATTTTTTTAATTTGAATATATATATATATTTTTAATTTGAATATATATATATTTTTTAATTAATGTTATCCAATAAGGAAAACAAGTATCTTCAAAATACACCCTTAAAATATATATATATATATATATATATAACTATAAGGGCTTTTTGAGGGCCGCCGACACCACGTAAACGTCATTCAGTGGTGTGGAAGGGAGGCTGTTAGACAGGTATGTCACGATTATCACACTGTTGTCGTCTTTGCACGTTAGTATTGATCAGTTTGTCGTCGTCCAAAATGTGAACTAACTGTAACATGGAAATTGGAAAACATGAAAGATAAACATTTGATCTTTCTACTTTCTAGACTACATACATGTTTTCCCATAATTGAGCAAGGGAGAGATAGGGAAATGAGGACTGGAAAAATTGGGAGAAGACCGAGAAAAGTCTATCTAAGGCTACTAGTACAAAATAGAGACAGAAATTATGGATATAGAACAAGTAGTACTGCTATAAATGAAGCCGGGCCATGCCAATCTGTAATGTAGTCTTCTGTCGTTATCTCTTTGATATAGACACGGACGATCAGAAATCATTTAATTCCTTTACTTAAATTTGGTGAAAAATGGTGAAAATAAATCATCATCATCTGCTGCACATCCTAACATTTCTTTTAGCTCCAATGGCTTTTTCTTCTTCTCCTGCTGCTGATGGTGCAACCAAGGGAAGGATGGCTACTATCTTGAGTATTGACGGAGGTGGCATCAGAGGCATCATTCCCGGCACTGCTCTTGCTTTCCTTGAAGCCAAGCTTCAGGTATAGAGAGAAATAAATTAACCAATATATATATATATATATATAACTGCTCGATCGCTAGCTAGGCCAGGCCATCTGAAAATTTATTTTCTGTTGATACTGTGGCTAGGAACTTGACGGTGCGAATGCAAGAATTGTAGATTACTTTGACGTGGTTGCTGGAACTAGCACCGGTGGACTTGTGGCCACCATGCTCACAGCACCTAATAATGATAACCGCCCACTTTATGCTGCCAAGGATATTACCAACTTCTATTTGGAAAATTGTCCTAAGATCTTTCCCGAGAGCAGGTAAAATTTATTATCACCACTACTCTCTTTTCAATTTTTCTTTTGAAAACGAAAACTAATGGATGGATGGATTACATATAATTAATTAATGAAGCCGCAGCAACTTCTTCAAGTCGTTGAGAAATTTTTTTGGAGGGCCGAAATACGACGGGAAATACCTTAGGCAGTTGGTGAAGGAAATTCTGGGCAATCGCACTCTGGATCAGACCTTGGCCGACCTGGTGATACCAACTTTTGACATCAAGCACCTCCAACCTATCATATTCTCTACCCTCGATGTATGATCGAAGAAAGGCAAAAGTTACAATTAATTTTCAGTTTTTATTTTATTTTAATTTTGTTACTATTTTGGGGGGCAGGCAAAAGCAAACGTTTCCAAGAACGCTCTGTTATCAGACGTCTGCCTTAGCACCTCCGCAGCACCCACTTTTCTTCCACCACACTATTTTGAGACCAAGGACGCCCAGCACGGGACCAATAGGACTTTTGATCTAATTGATGGAGGTGTTGCC
Source organism: Marsdenia floribunda (assembly GCA_035583425.1). Taxonomy (NCBI): domain Eukaryota; kingdom Viridiplantae; phylum Streptophyta; class Magnoliopsida; order Gentianales; family Apocynaceae; genus Marsdenia; species Marsdenia floribunda. Next base: position 10,531,988 of record JAXGGT010000162.1, on the reverse strand, counting down.
GCCAATAACCCTGTAAGTGCTATGTGTGTGTGTGTGTATAGATATATATATATCCATCTTTCTTCTTAAACTGTTCGTACGTTGCGCTAACTATACATATATGTCCACAGACGTTAATGGCTCTTACCCAGCTTTCGAGACAAATTTTGACGGGGAACTTTAAAGCGGTGGATATGTTGCCAATGGATAGCAACAAAACATTAGTATTGTCCCTAGGAACTGGTATACCTAAATACGAAGAGAAATTCAACGCAGCAAACGCTTCGAGGTGGGGATTGCTCGGTTGGGTTTACAACAGTGGTGGGAGACCCATTATTGATGCTTTCAGTGATGCGAGTTCTGACATGGTGGATATACACGTTTCAACTCTTTTCCAATCGCTTCACAGCGAGAAGAATTATCTCCGAATTCAGGTATATATAATGAATAGTTATTTGACGCTAGCAATTTATTAAATTAACCATTTTCGTTCATATAACGGTGGACAGGAGGAAACATTAACTGGGGATGCCGCATCAGTTGACGTCGCTACCACCAAGAATTTGCAAGCACTGGTTGAGATAGGCAATAAACTGTTGAAGAAACCGGTGTCGAGGGTGAACTTGGAGACCGGAAGGTATGAAGTAGTTCCAGGAGAAGGAACCAATGAAGAAGCTCTTACTCGCTTTGCAAAGCTGCTTTCTGACGAAAGAAAGCTCCGGCGAGCAAACTGAGCAAGATGACTTTCGAAATGTATCATTATTATTATTTTCTTTCATATAATTTGAACCAACCCGACCATAAGAGTCAAAGTACTCAACTCTGGTTAGCTATTTCATTTTCATTACGTACAGTCGTCAACAATAAATCTGAATTTGTTGAAGGGTCAATATCGGCCTGTCATTTTGTTTCCTTCCTTTTTCATGCCCATCACGGTTTTATTCACTGTCACGTCACGGAGGTCATTTTTCCTTACCCATTCCATTTTTTTTTTTTTTTTTTTTTTTTTTAAAGACAAAAAAATATAATTTAAAATATTTAAATATTTGTATATTTAATTTTTAAAAAAATTAAATTAAATAATTTTTTTTTTTTTTTTTATTTAAAAATTAATTAAACTATCATTTATTTAGAATCTAAAATATAAAATATATAGAATGAAACATACTAAAATTTTAAGTATGTGAAATTATATGCATTTTATATCTTTTCCCTATTTTTTGTTTTTTTACTAATTCTCTAACAAAATAAAAATAATATTTTTCTTAATATTAGTTAATTAATATATTAATTATTTTTT
>JAXGGT010000162.1:10500253-10530609 GCA_035583425.1 Marsdenia floribunda | reverse complement strand
TTTCCATTTCTTCTCGAGATTCCATCAACTTATACATCGGGGACAAATAATAAGAAGATTATCCTATGGAATTCAGTCGGTTCAACGAATACCACCTAGAACAGTTTTGAAGTAAGAAAATAATATATATGTATGTATATATATATAAAATTTATATTTTCTTTGAAGAATAGAAAGAAGAATTTATTAAAAATTAATTCTACTGAGGTTACTGAGTTAAAACCAAGTTCTGTCCTGTGCTTTGCCCAATAAAAATGTGGCCATAGGAAACTATTCAGAATTCAGAAAGTTGCAACAAAGCTTGTTTTGCAGTGGACCTTTACGTCCTTATCTTTCAACAAGAATGGCAACTAAGTCCTTTCTTCTTTCTTCTTTTCTCTTCTTTATCTTCTCTGTCTTTCCTTTTCCTCTTCTTCTACTTCTCCTTCTCCTTCCTTCGCCTAAAAAAAAAAAGAAAAAATCAGTAAAATCTCAATTCATTCAAATGGAAACTCATAGATCCACAATCACCCAATTCCCACAGTAAGAAAATGCCGCAAAACGCGATCAACACAGTAAGAAATAATCAGACTTACAGCGGTGACCGGCGATGTCTGACTGGCGAGGCTCGTTACCGTGAAGAGAAGAGAGGCGCGGCAGCTGGCAGGGAGAAAAGAAAAGAAAGGGGAAAAGGAAAGGGGAAAGAGAAAGGAGAAAAAAAAGATTTTATATGTGGGGGGTAAAAAAACCCTAACATTCATAATATATTTTTTATTAAACAATAATTTATATAATATATAAATATTATAAATTGTTCGCGAACGCTCGATTATGTTCGCGAACACTGTTCGAGTTCGCTCGAAAATTAATCGAGCTTGGTAAAATGTTTGAATTCGGCTCGTTTAATAAACAAACGAGCTTTAATCGAACATAAACGAGCTCGAACGAGCTTTGTTCGCGAACGTTTGGTTTGTTTAACAGCTCTAGTTGAAGGGTATCTATTTATTAAGTTGTTGTAACTAAGCAATCTTTCATAAATGTATAGGTAGGTTAGATTGAAATAAAAGAGCCCAACAAACCTCTAATAAGTGTCTATATTTTCTCTCCACAATACCATTTTGTTGAGGTGTTTTTGTCTGACAGAAGTTTGGTGCAGAATTCCTTCATTTTGAAAATAGACTAGAGCTTCCTTATTCAATCCTCGTTCAAGAGCATTATCACTTCTAAAAATTTTAACAGTAGTGGAGAATTGTGCCTTAACCATGGAAACAAAGGATTTTATTAAGGTAAAGGCATTACCCTTGCTACTTAGAAGATGAGTCCAAGTAGCTCTTGAGTGATCATCAACAATGGAGAGGAAATACCTACAATCCTTGAAAGTAGATGTGTGATAGGGTCCCCAAATATCTGAGTGAACAATATCAAAAAGATGTGTAGATATGCTGTTATTGAGGAAAAAAGAAAGTCTGGTTTGTTTAGCCTTAGGACAAATAACACAAATATCAAGTAACACTTTGTTTATTTCACATTCCAAATCAAGTTTACAAGCTTTGTGAATAGGTAAATGACCTAATCTATAATGTCATAACTATGTATTGGAAATACTGGTTCTAGATAGGAAAGAATGAGCAAGAAAAGGAGTGAAAAACTTGTAGATACAAGAAACAATAGCAAACTTATTGGTAACAATTCTTTTAGTAGGACATGTATGAAGAAAATAGAGTCCATTACAAGCTTTACCAAGAACCCGTGGCCTCTTCATTGAAGGGGCCTACAAAAAACAATAAGACGATGTGAAAAGTAAAGTACATTGTAGGGTTTTTGAGAGTTTTTCTATGGATATGAGATTGAATTGGTATGTAGAAACATAAAGGACATAAGTTAAAGTTAGATTTGAAGTGAAAATAACAGTTCCACAAAATTTAACTTTCACAGTGTTTCCATTAGGAAGAATAACATTAAAAAGTATTTTTAAAGGTTCAAGTTGGACAAAGAAACGTTTATTGTGAGTCATATGATTCGTGGTTTCATCATCAATATGTTCCCCCCTAATAGTAACATAACTCTCATTGAGTCCCATTAAAAACTGAATTAGCTTCTAATCTTCTTGAAACTTAGCTATCTTTGAACCACTACCACAAGAACATGAGGGTATAATGGTAAAGCTCAAAAATTCATCCCAATTTTCTTAATTTTAGTGTAATAAGCAACTATGCTACTTACTCCTTGAGAAATTAACATCAATTCCTTTTGTAATTGAAACAGTTGTGTTCCATTACTCTGTTCAAACATATTTTCTAACTCAATCCATAGCTTCCTTGCATTATTGCAGTATAGTAAACTGTATCCTATGTCCTTCTCAACAGAATTAAGCAACCAAGAGATTACCATATCATTTGCACGTTCCCAACTTTTGTAACTTTGATTTTGAAGATTATGTTTCTGGATGAATATATCCATCAACTAGCCCAAGCTTGTTCCCAGCTGATAAAGCAATTTTCACATACCTCTTCCAGGATTAAAAATCACTGCCATCAAAAACTTTATTAACCAAAACTTGAATTGGATTATCTAATGGATGTAAGTATAGAGGATTATGAATATCATTTTGATTAGAATTGTTCATGCTGCAGAACAGTATATTGATTAGAAAAAGAACAGAAAAAAGAAGAAGATCAGCAGAAAATAAAGAAATAACAATCTGATTAACCAAGCTCTAATACTATGATAAAATTCAAGAAAGAGAGAAAAAACTATAATTGTATTTGAACTTGAAAGAAAGAGAAACAGAAAATGTGAAAAATTCCTCTTCTTCTTATTGAATAAAAGAAATTTGTACTTCAATATTTATATAAGAAGAAAACCCAAAAAAAAAAAAAAAATCTGTACAGAAAAACAATCTCAGTTTTTCACTAATGCTGACTAAGACAATAACAAACATAACTAACTAACAAACACAATCCCTTTCATTTGTTGTGCAGTATTTCTACTAGAAGAAGACTGATCCTTCTTGTTAATCTTGCGTAAAATATCATCATTGTCATGATTTTCAACATATATATATCCATCTTTCTTCTTAAACCGTTCATAGGTTGCCCTAACTATACATATATGCCCACAGACGTTAATGGCTATTACCCAACTTTCCGGACAAATTTTGACGGGGAACTTTACAGCGGTGGATATGTTGCCAATGGATAGCAACAAAACATTAGTATTGTCCCTAGGAACTGGTATACCTAAATACGAAGAGAAATTCAACGCAGCAAATGCTTCGAGATGGGGATTGCTCGGTTGGGTTTACAACAACGGTGGCAGACCCATTATTGATGCTTTCCTTGATGCGAGTTCTGACATGGTGGATATACACGTTTCAACTCTTTTCCAATCACTTCACAGCGAGAAAAATTATCTCCGAATTCAGGTATATATAATGAATAATTATTTGACGCTAACAATTTATTAAATTAACCATTGTCGTTCATATATTGTGGACAGGAGGAAACATTAACTGGGGATGCCTCATCAGTTGATGTCGCTACCACCAAGAATTTGCAAGCACTGGTTGAGATAGGTAATAAACTGTTGAAGAAACCAGTGTCGAGGGTGAACTTGGAGACCGGAAGGTATGTAGTAGTTCCAGGAGAAGGAACCAATGCAGAAGCTCTAACTCGCTTTGCAAAGCTGCTTTCTGACGAAAGAAAGCTCCGGCGAGCAAACTGGTTAAGATAACTTTCGAAATGTATCATTATTATTATTTTCTTTCATGTAATGTCAACCAACTTGACCATAAGAGTCAAAGTAACTCAACTCCGATTAGCTATTATTTCATCATTGTTAGGTACAATAAATATTAATTTGTTGAAGGGTCAATATCAGTCTGTCATTTTGTTTCCTTCCTTTTTCATGCCCATCACGGTTTTATTCACTCTCACGTCACGAAGGTCATTTTTCCCCAGCCATTATGTTACCCATTCCATTTTTCTTTTTAAGACAAATAAATATAATCTCAAATATTTTAAAATTTGTATATTTAATTTTAATTTTTAATTTTTAAATAAATTAAATTTAATAATTCTATTTTTTTTTTCAATTTAAAAGAATCAAAATCATTAAATTATCATTTTGATCGGGCAAGAATTATCTAATCAAATTTATCTCCAAATCTCCAAGATGATGATAGTTGAAGCACTGCAAAAAGCCTCCACGCAGAATTTACTTCCGAAAGGGCCCTCCGACGATCAAGTTAGATTAATGATTAAAGATGATTGTAGATCTTCTTCTTTACGCATGAAAAAAACCTTAGAGTTGCAAATTAAAGATGAGTTTAGAGAGAGAAAGAGTTGGAGAAGATGATGAACAGTATGTTGAACGTACCTGAGAGGACCTTCTCTCTCTGTATTTATATTTTGATAAGTGGGTATGTCTTTCCCTTCAGATGTAAGGGTACTTATCTCTACGTAGGGAGGCTTGATCTCCTCCTTGATATACATGTGACATCTGTGCTTTGGAATAAGGTAGAAAGAACAACTGCTTTTGAGACTTGTGACATATCTTTCATACATTTAATGTTCCTCATCTACCTTGTACTCTATCTATATAATAAGATATATACATACCCTATTAATTTATGTATGATACTGGGGACTTGGAACTTAATGAAAAAGGGAATGTTTGGCACTTAGTAAAAAAAAAGAAAGAAATGTTTGGCATTAATTTGGTGAGATCTTGACGATGGCAGAGCATAGGATGCATTCAAAACACCTCTCTCCCTAGTCTCATTAAATTAGACACTAATGGGTACTTAATTTTTGGACATCAGCCTTCAAGTTTCCATCCGTTGATATTTATTTAGAATTTAAAATATAACTAAAATAAAATATATAAGATGAAACATACTAAAATTTTAAATATGTGAAAATATATTCATTTATATCTTTTCTCTATTTTTTTGTTTTTGTTTTTTTTTTTTTTACTAATTCTCTAACAAAATAACAATAATATTTTTTAATATTAGTTAATTATTTTTTTTATAAATAAGTAAAATTAACACTAATTGTAATAAATAAATACAAAAATACAAAATTATTATGACAAATTTTTAGGATTTAAATATTGAGAATGCAAAAATTGAAATAATAATACTAATGAAGAAAACTTGCTTTTATAAAAAGGATAATTGGTGAATTTGGTCCTTAATATTTATAACTTTGGTATGGTCTATCCCTTTTCTTTATTTTTAATTTATTAAGTCCTTAATGTATAATAAGATGTATTTGATCATTTTCTTTACAAAATTTATTATTTGGAAAGTCAAATTTTGTGAAGGAAATGACTAAATGCACTAACTTATTATATATTACAACTTACTAAATTAAAAATAATAATAAAAAAAGGACCAATCATACCAATGATCAAAAGATTATAGACTAAATCTACCTTTTTTTTTTTTTTTTTTTTTTTTTAAAAAATTAGAATCCAAAATGAAAAGTAATTGTCATTTTAACGATTAGATTTGCAGTCGAGAGAACATATTTTTTAGGCCCGCATTGTGGAGACAGTTAAGAACAACACAAAAGACAATGCCGTTTAAACGGTATCAGGTCCCACATTGCCAAGCTTGAACCTACCTAGAAAAAACTTCGATATTTCTGAAGCTCAGATTCCCCCAATGAATTGGATTCCCAGGATTCCCCGTAACCTCTCATTCTGTTGGAAAACACGAAAATCTATAAAAATATCTAGTTCACTGCAACACAGGATGAGACAGGCCGTCCCCATATTCTTCTGTGCAAAAGAGAAGTAGATGGAGTTCTTCCACGATCACATGGAAGATGGGCATGATCAGAAAGAAAGAAATAAAGGAGAATCTACCGGCGGCGGGAGTACTTTACTGAAGGCCAAGGCTGCAGAACTAAAAAGGCTTAAGGAGAAATTAAAGAAAGCTAAAGATGATGCAGAGCAGTCATGGTTAGATTCCAAACCTCTCATTGATGAGCTCGAAAAGCTGCAATTGGAACTCGCAAGTATGAATAAGAGCCAAGCCACCATCTCCGGTACCAGTGTCTCAGATCTGGAGTCTCAGATTGAGGAAATAGGTATCTCCATAAGGTCTAAGAAGGAGGAAGAACTGAAGATACAGACGGCGATCGACGGGATAAATCAGGAATTAAATAGCGCGAGGGAGGAGATTGAACAACTTGAGATAGAACGGGATGAGAATCACAGAACGAGATCGCACACGAAAAAGGTCTTGCGACTTAGGAATCAATCTCTTCAAGCACTGCAACTCACCGTAAGAGCAATACGGTTGGAAGCAGAGGCATACGGTGCGTCCGCAGCTGAAGCAAATCGGTATGTCAATTGTTCTCATGAGAGAAATGAAACCTTGATCAAGCTAACGCAACAAGATTACAAAGCGTTGGTAAGGAGAGCAAGGGAAGAAACAACATTTGCAGAATGGCGGATTTCGGAAGCCATGGAACAAAAGGGTGCAGCGGAGGAAAAACGAAACGCTTCTAAAAGAAGACTACAGAACTTATTATACTCTAGGAAAAGGAAAGCACCAAAAACCGGTCTTGGAAATCAAACTAATGCACCAGAGGTAGAAGAATATTGCCCGTATTCAGATGAAAAGGAAGAAGAAGATCATGCCGCCAAGAATGTTTTTCGGAGGAAACTACGAGAACAGAATGCTAAGAAAAGCAACAATGTATCCGTGAAAAAGAAAAGATCCCTTTTTTCTAGATTAAGGATCTTTCTGTTACAAAAGATAAGACGATATCTTAGATGATTTTCAATGTATTCAATCGGTATTTTGATTGCTTCCCGGATGCACAAAGAAGAAGAGAGAATAAGAACAATTTTTAAAAGTCGCAGAAATCAATTTGATTCAACTCTTTTCTTTTCTCCTATGATCTTGCCTTTTTATTATTATTATTATTATTATTTGTCTTCCTTTCTTTATTATTCATTAATATTTTTCTTTTTTTTTTTAAAAAAAAAAAAATGTAAAAGTCATATATATATGTGTGTATATTATTTACATTATTCCATTATTATCAGTATTATTAGCAGAACAAGAAGTCTAGTTGGGCCAAAGACTTGGCAGTTTGTTGGTCCAAGATTATCTGAAACCCTATTATTACTTCCATCATGCCACGATGCGAACCTTATATATTACAGTCACAGAGTTGCAAACGGGAAACAGAACAGGAGAGGAGAACTTCTAGCTAGTTCACTACCCTACAGTTCTTTCTGATCTCTCCATCTTTGCCTGTTAGCACACCTATATTTGCCATCTTCACCATTGAGATTCCAAAATCTTTGGAGAAAAAGAAAGGGAACTTGCTGTAGTTCAACACCATTGCCGCAGTTCTATTGTCTGTCATGAGAGCCTGGTCTGACTGAAGAATCCCAGAATTGTTCAAAAGATTCTTGAAGTAGAGGTTGTCGAACTTGTTCATGGAAGCATCAAGAGGAGCCAGATTGGAGTCGGAATCATCTTGGTTCGGACAGGTAATTCGCAAACTAGATAGAAGTGTCGTGTCAAGTGTTGGATCAGGATTACCCGCCCCATCGAAGTCAAAGAGCCTCCCCTTGAAGGTGAAACATTGAGCAAATCCGATGGTGTGTGCACCTTCATGAAACAGACAAGAACAAAACGATCGGGCCCCGCAGTTAATTATGAAGATAGTAGTACGTACGAAGCGGAAATTATAAGATGGGTACGTACCAGAGAGCACCACCACGTCTTTCATGTCGAGTCCTTTTGCTACGAATTTCGCAGTGATGTCTTGCAGGGAATGAAATGGTGCTGGGAGATCTGTATTGACAGCACTTACATTCGCGGTTAGGCCATCTCGACGACCCAATGGCAAAGGCCAATAGGACCCTCCTGTCTAAGGATCGATCCAGATTCCAGATTGATTAATTAATGAAGCAATTAATAAGTTGTACGTAATACATACAAAATCACTGGCTGGATTAATAATATGTATAATATAATTAATTAGTATAGGAATATTAATTTCTTACGAGAAAGACAGCCTCTCTGGCAGCAAGAGCCAATATATCAGCACAAGAAACAACCGACGGGCAGGCTTTCTCCACACTGGCCTTGATAGCATCAATGACTTCAAATCCCCTAGCTGAATTCTTATTAGCCCCTGCATTCTTTTCGCTGCTGAGCGAACTGCTATCATCTAGTAACACAGATCCATCACATCCCTTTTATTTAAAAAAAAAAAAAAAAAAAAAAAAAGTCACAAGATATTAAAGATTAAAAACTGCTAAGAACTCAATCTTCCTGCTTCTAGCTAACTTACACGCATGCATGAGTTTAAAAAGGTTGAAGGTATACGCATAAAAATGCAACGTATAAAGAATTAATTTGATTACATTTACGAAACAGTCATGGAAGTGTAAACGCAGAAGAGAGGCAGCCATCCTAGTTTCATTAGAAATAGCAGACCAGACCCCGAATCGGACAATCTTTATCAGGTTGGGACAAGTGGAGTCATAATATCTATAATCAAGCTGGCAACAAACAGAAGAACAAAGAAAGAAGAAACAAAACCAATAAGAAGATGATGAAAAAGGAGCCATATATATATTCTTGTACAGAAGAAGAAGAAGAAGAAAAACAGTTCCCTTTTTATGAATATGCTGGGCTGTAAGTGGAGGGAATAGTTGAGGGGAGTGGAGTAGGGGGAATTGAAGAAATTTATAAGAGAATCAAGTATGGCATGCAAAATTACATGCATAGAGATGGTGCAGTGGTACTGTAAAAGTCCCCCGCTGTTGCTTTCAAACTAAGTTAGGCATGGACGCATAAATGAGGGAATTAATAAATTATTATTATTATTATTTTAATCTCTTGGTATTCAATAGCTATTTTAAACTCTGATTAATTTGGAATCGAACTGTATCAAACTTTTTTTTAGCAGAAAACTCTCTCTAACACCCATTTCTTTGTACACAATGTTCGAACTCGAGACATTGTTTAAAGGAAACGAAATTAATTTTTTTTTTTTTTTGGCAGCCTTGTGGAAATAATGAATTGAATTCTGTCGTGTGGACCGTGCATAGTTACTATAAAAATTATTGTCAATAAAGGAGGACTACATTGTTATTATTATTATTATTAAAACCACAGGACTAAAGTGGAGAGGCAAGTATCTGCCATTGAGTTTCAGTGGAAGGAGATGGCAAAGTTTAAGTGGGTTGCTGTCATTCTACATTTGGCCCAAAATATGTCATCCTTCTTTTTGCTTATATATAGATACCATACTTATTTAATCAACAAGCCGGTATTTCATACTTCAGCAGCATGTGCGCTAGTGTAAGAATTTCAGAGCACCACTAGTCGATATGATAATACCATTAACAACCAACTTGGTTGTTCATAAATTAAGTGGACTCTAAATTAGTTAAATTGAAAATTATTATTAGTTATTAAAAAAATTTGTAATATTTTTTTTATTACACGACGGAATCGAACTCGCAATCTACTTGGGAAAGGGGAAATCATACTACTAGATCAAAGGATTATGAGAAAAAAATCTATAATATTAAAAATAATAATTGATATTATTTTAATATTTTAAACTTTTAAATAAAATAAAAATATAATATTAAATTAAAAAATATTTCTATTTTCAAGTCTTAAATAAATTATAAATATCACCTTATAAAATCAACACAATATTTATTATATTCCCTTCTTTTTTTTTTTTCTATTTGTCAACTTTTAGAGATTATTATTATTATTATTTTCCATTTATCAAAATAGAAATCAAGATAACTCTTTTTTCTTTATTATTTTTAACATAATGCTTAACAACAAATATTATTTATTAATTATTTTTTTACACAAGAATGAGAAGTCTTAGGAGTTGAAATTGGATCTGTCCACCGGCGAAACCATGGAGAGACGTTGGATCAGGTTCAGTTCATCTAAAGCAAGATGGAAAGGAAGAACGAAAGAAGAAAGGTCAAAGTGGGAGTGTGAGTAATGGCCACATGGAAAGACACTATGCTTTCTTTTTCTTTTCTGTTTCTTTTCTGGATCTGACACAAGTCAATTTCGGTCACTAATGAAAGAATATTGTATGCAATGATCCTATCCAATTGGACAGGGTGAAGGATGCAGACAATGACAATGCTACACAACTTGTTGAGAAATGCCGAAAAACCCACGCCACCCTCTCTCTCTCTCTCTAGCCACCCTCCAATGCTTTGATTGGTTCTCGTCGCTAATGGCCACCAACTCAATGGTAGATTCAAATGGGGCCTAAAATGAATTACGGGATTTTTCTTCTCTTTTTTTTTTTTTTTTTTTTTCAAATACCTCTATTAAGATAAATAAAAAAATAGACGTCAACTTATCACAAAAATATATATATATATATAGATATAACCAGCCATCTATGTTCATAGGAAGGAAAAATAATTTCTCCTCTTAATGTGTTGAGTTACATAAGTCCTTAATAACAAAAAACAAAAAATCAATACATGTTTTATTACTCTCATATATAGTGTGAAAATATTAAATTAATAAAGAAAAATATTAAAAGTATATCTAAAATTTTCATTATAAATAGAAAAAAAAAAATCGGAATGAATTAAATGTGTACCACTACAGTTCCCAAAAAAAAAAAAAAAAGAGGTAAACTGATCCCAAGAGTAAGTTATATATTTATTGAAAATCAGTAAAATTGGTCTTCTGGAGCGACTTTTAGAGGTTGCGTTCATGTATCATGTATGCTATTCTTTCTTTTTCCCTTTTTTTTTTTTTTCTTTAATCATTCATAATCGGTTTCCTTTTTATTTTTTCCATCTCCCTTCTTTTATAAACAAAACGCATGTGTTCTGCAACATGGTTATGGCGATGATATCCGAGAAGATGGTTTCCTGTTCCTAAAAAAGGTCATATCCGATTGACACTACAAGGATTCAGGGAGTTCTTTGTTTCTGTACTCACTTTTTTATGCGGTGACATCTTCGGAGTCCAAGGAGCATGCATATCTTTCGACTATCGCTGTGCTCGAATAAAGTTTTAAATTCCTCACGAAAGAAAATGAATTGATACACACACAAACACACACACACACATATATATATATAGAGAGAGAGAGAGAATGAAAACAGCATAGGCAAACGGAAAGAAGAGGAAGCAGAGCAAACAGATCTCAACAACGATCCAATAATAATAATAATAAATTTAGTCTCTCATTTACTCAATTAGATACCTAGAAGAATTACATAATTCAAATTAGTCTCGCCCGAATCTTAATTAATTGCAGAAGCAAAGCAGAGGAGAATTAGCACATATCATAGCAGCAGAAGTACTCGAGACAGCCATCGGTGCAATCATAGAAGCAAGAGCAACTGCAACACACATATCCCAAAAGTAAACGGAAAAAGAAAAAAGAAGCAAGTGAAGGAACATAACTTTCCTACTGGAAACTACTTCGAATTCAATCCAGTTAAAGATTCAAAAGGGAAAAGGAACATATTTTATATACATACATATATATATATATATATAGGGTGGTCAGAATTGGATATATAGAAAAGTTACCATTCATTAATAGCTTTGTCCTGTTCATCTTCATGTGGAGGAAGGTTTTTGCTGTCTATGGCTTGAACCTGAGGAGGTTCCATCGCAGGCTAGTGGAAGCAGCTTACTGGGAGAATCAATGGAGATCGGAGAGAAGGAAGGATAATTGGATTGGGACTGGGAGAGGGGATAGGGGAGAGGAGAAAGCCTCACGAGATCAGGATGGGCAGAGAAAAAGGATTTTTGTTTTTTTTTTGTTTTTTTAAGAAAAGGAAAATAGTGAGCCTTCCAAATAAATCACTGTGATTTTGTTCTTTCTCGATTCTCCCTCGATTTTTATTCCGGTGATTACTACTCAGTACTCAGCACGTGAATATATATAATATATATATATATTACATATTTTCTAAGGAAAACATTTTTTTTCCAAAAAAAGAAATTGAGAGTTAATAATCTTTTAAAATCATTAACTAATTATTGCTTATAAATGCGCCCCAAGACAAATATTTAATTAGTAAAAGGCCGAAAGCACTTAGCTAATAGATTTTTTTTTCTTCTAATATACATTTCTCATATTTCAGTTAAATAATAGTGTAAAAACAAAGCAGGTTGCATGTTTTGGGATATTTTTTTCTTTGGGGAGATGGTGGGGGACATGAGGTAGGAGCAGCAGCTTGAATACAACCAAATTTCTGCGCAAAAATCACAGGTAAATGTTCAGTTTTAAAACAAAAAGTAAAAAAGGATGTGGGCAGAGCAGATTTGGGTACCCAAGTTAAACGTTGTCCTGATTTTAATAACATTTACTCTACCGTATAAACGAAATCTAATGGGGCTCCAGGTCAAAACATGAGTCCAAGCTTTGAATTCAAAGCTGAACAACGAATACTTTGTGATCTAGCTTCAGTTCAGGAAATATATAGCTTCAACCTGACTCGTATTTTCACAAGCCCATCTCCCCACACACAACACCACTTCACCTCCCCACCCCAAAAAGGCATGGAAAAAAAAAATGAACAAAAATATAAAGAGGTCTATCCTTTTGCAACACTTTTCTCCTTCCTTTTTCTTTTTCTGGCTGGTGTGAATTTTACACTGTTATTTGTCCATAGGATACAAAAAATGCTTTCTGGAAACGCATGACCAGGGAATTCTCCTTGGACAGTCAAATATGCCTTTTTTTTATCAGCGTTCACAGTATGAAATACAGGCGGAGAACCTACTGGCTGCAGCCAACTCCCCATGTCTATATTTTCACCCCCTAAAAGAGAGCACATCAGGCCCAATGCTTCCCCAAGTTGAGCTCTTGGTCACATCAAAAGACTCCAGTCCATCCACTGCTTTCTAGTAGCACCTTGGCATGCTAGTACAGAATGCAGAATTTCAAGGGTCCTTGCAGTCACCATGGATAAGAACCGAAAGGGACCTCTGAAGAGTTCAACAAAGGAATGAAAGGGAATCACCACTAAATTCAAAGTCTCATGCTGACATCCCCAAACAATCTCACTGGAGTAAAATTTTCACATGCGGACCTGAAACACATCAAGATGCAAAAATATAAGTACCGATCAGAAAGTGCACTTCTATAGGGCAACATAAGGAAATGAGAAAGCAAGTCCTACTTGTCAAGCAGTCCCATTTTTAAGGGGTGTATTCCCAGAGACGTGGTCACATGATCAAGCTTGTAACTTGAGCGCTCTTGTTGGGTATTGTCATTCTCGTTCTACAGGTAAAATATCATATAAATCAGCATATGCTAGAAGATCCAGGGAGGGTACAGTTCTAAAGCAATTTACCGTCAACTTCATACCACCAAGTGACTGGCTTAAAACATCCGGTGGATGAGGGCTCCTAACAAAATGATGTTCAAGTAGCATGGAGGCTGAGGGCCTTTCTGCCGGATTTCTCTGAAAGCAAAGGTGTAAAAAATCTTTGCCTTCTGCTGAAAGATTTTCAGGTATTGCTGGAGACTCCTTGAGAACCTTAAACATTGCTGCTGGCTGTAATGTTCAAATTGAGTGGAAAGAATAAATGAAAGGATCCAAACTAGGCAACCATAAAGAATAATTCCATAGTGGCAAACCCAATATTAACGAGTAAAGTAATATAAGTTGAATTTTAATTGCAGCAAGTGTAGCCACATGTCATGTAGGGGGGCCTCTCATATCGCCACCAGTTTAAAAGGAAAGATTGATTACCATGTAGACAGAATAGTTTCGATAGAAAAACATGACATGTGATATTTCCTCAAAATTGTGAAAGAAAACTCCAATACCATGATAGGAAAAAAGGGAAAAGAAAAAAGACATAAACATAATATTCCCAGTTCATTAGAGCCTTCAGAACAAAGCAAAAGCAGGATAGGAAGAGACTTTTCTCCACAAATGCATTAATTGGATCAAATAAAATATGTCACAAGTACTCATCTGAAACCTCTATAGTACCAGCAACATCAAGTAAATGCTCTGAAAATAAATCATAGTGCAAACTGGAGCTTACCCCTTCATACTCACTCCAAGGTGGTTTTCCATTCATCATTTCAATTATTGTACAACCCAAACTCCATATATCAATAGCAAAGGCAAGATCTGTACTAGCATCTGTCTGCATCACAGATTGCAATAGCTGCAGAAACAAAGGAAAAATCAGTATAAAATGAGAGAAGATAAGCTTCAAAGTATCTGATGTTGCAGAAAAATGACAGACCTCAGGGGCCAACCAATATGGACTTCCCTTCAAAGAAAGCTGATCCACTTGCCCTGAAAGCTGTATAACAAGATAAAAACCTTCATATCTATGCAAAGAACAAATATAGCCTGCAATGATAGGCATAGTAAATACTAAGAATCTGTAGTTAACTTTCTAAAGCATAACTGTAAAAGATGACATACTATACTTGAACACATAACATAATAATTCTTAACTAATTTCTTGTTAATTCAGTAGAAAATATTTTAACTAGAGTAGCATAATAAATGATTTGTTGAGACAAAAGTACATGGCATGGAAAAATGATTGATCATAGTTGAATGCAAACTACTTGACTAAGAACAGGGAGAGACTTAAGAGATTGGAGAATTCTTAATCAAGCAAGATCTCAACCAGATAGCGTTAATCTTTGAATTTTTAGTTTGAGTAACTAATCAGGGTTGTAGTAGTTTAGTATTTCCAAAAATAC
Source organism: Marsdenia floribunda (assembly GCA_035583425.1). Taxonomy (NCBI): domain Eukaryota; kingdom Viridiplantae; phylum Streptophyta; class Magnoliopsida; order Gentianales; family Apocynaceae; genus Marsdenia; species Marsdenia floribunda. Next base: position 10,515,889 of record JAXGGT010000162.1, on the reverse strand, counting down.
TTGTTAACAGTTAGTTTCTGATCAACAAAATAATTTGAACAGTCCTGCTTTCCTAATTTTTGTTGATTATAATTTTCATAGTTTAGGTCTTGAAATTCTAGTTGATTTTGGATTTGTTTTGAGCCAACAAATGGAGGAGCACTTTATCCAATAAGCAGAACATTTTTATTCATTAGATAAAGAGTCTAGAGATTTTGTGAAATCATGGTTGTGAGACACAATCAAACTTGAGGTATGACCCATTAAGGTCCCGGAAGCAAGGCCTAGAGTTTATCATTCGCCTCTCGGAGTTTCTCTCTTTTCTTTATTCTGTCTTGTTGAAAAATCTAACAATTATAACTTCTACTTTGCAATCCTCTCTATTCTAAGAATTCCAGAGATGCAATATCCGCAAACTAGCAGAATAAAAGATAGCTTTGTGGAGCTGCTTGACTGGGTTTGCCCTGCATCACTACTACCATACTGAAACTGAAATTTGATAAGTGGAGGGCATGTAAATGGGACAGAATTAAAATTGAGACCATTGAGCCAGACGACCTTTACTACACTTCTTGAACATAAATTACAAATATATTGTTATTTTTCAATAAGCTTTAAATTGTTAAATACATTTAACGGGTTGTTAGTAATTTCATCAGTAATTGACCTTGTTGACTTCAAATCCATCTATTTCTCTCAACTTAGAGAAGGTTTTAGAAGGAAAAGAAGGGTGGTTTATCCCTTCTCTTCTTCTCACTAAAATCTCCCAAATAGAAGAAATGATGAGTGTATTCTTTCCATGCTCAATTCCTTTCTCTTCAAATCTTCCTGTCCTTTTTCTTTTTTTTCATTTTTTTTTTTTTTGGGGGGAGAAAAAAGGAAAGTCTTTCTGCCTTCAGTATATAACAACTACAAATGTATTCAACTGATAAAAAATAATAATAAAACATCAAAACCAAAAGTAAAGGTTGATCCCTGAGAATATTTCATGAAAGATCATATATATATATTTGGTGAGTATGAAAGCTTGTATCCAGAAATTTGTAGATCAGTCATTTTGTTACTGTTCCAAAGAAATAATTAAAGTTTTGCAGACAGAAGGCTTATAACTCACATGTTTAGCCATCCCAAAGTCTGCAAGCTTCACAACCCCATAAGCATCCACAAGAAGATTTGCCCCTTTAATATCCCTGTAGAAGTTATTTATCATTGAGCTTATCAAACAAAAGCTCTAACCTGCTTGCACTAGACAAAATTTGGAAATTCAATACACAATGTACCAAATCAAACATGGTAAATATGCAGAGCAGTCTAAGGTCACATATGAGAGATCCTGACCATTACTGGATTCTACTTTATACCAAAATACTGACAGACTACCAAAAAATAAGTTTACCTGTGTATGGTTTTCTTGCTATGCAAATAAGCTAATCCACAGAGAATATGCCGAGTGAAGTTTCGTACAACTGATTCTGTTATTGCTCCACAATGATCACGAATGAATTTATTAATTGAACCCGGATAAACATACTCCAAATATATGTAAAAGCGGTCATCAACCTGCACACAGGAAAAATTTAGACCGCAGAACATACAAGGACATATTCTTCAGACATTCCAGGGCTAAGGATAGAAAAGAATAGAGGGAAATTACTTACTATCTCACTACCATAATACTGCACGATGTTCGGATGTTTTAGATGGCTGAGGACTTTAATTTCCTGAAATTACCAAAGCATTAAGAAGAATGGCTAACTTTTGACTTAAAAATTAGAAAACTCAAGTTGAATTCTAAAAGCAGTAGACTGGTTTATGGTGATGAAAGAAAATTCAGCTTTAGGAAAGGGACAACAACCAAGGGCTTTGCAACAATTACATTACTTGTCCATATATCTGCCTTCAGACTTAACAGCAGAAAAGGCATATCTAAAACTTTTTAAAGTTTTGATTAACACTGGCATCCTAAACATGCTTATCTTACACTCCTTATGACACAGAAGTTGTGATCAAATAAAGATATAAGAAAAGCATTACAATGACCAACTGTTTAGCCAGTTCACCAGGAACCATGGCAAACGTTCTTGACTACTTTTGTTGAGTGTGAAACATCTTGCTTCATTATGTTATTTCAGCAGTCATTTTTGGTGGACAGGAGATAAACATCAAGAATCATTAAACCATACATTAAAAAGGGGAAAGATAAAGCAAAGTTTAATGTACAAAAACACCTGCTGTAGTTGTTTTATGCACTCTGCAGACTTTGGGTCATCTTGTAATATTTCAACTTCTTTCATTGCACATAAAGCTCCAGTTTCTCTGCCAAAGGAACACAATCTTTTGAAGTTCATGCAACACCAAAAACAAAACTAGAGAAGTCCATTTAGAATATCTTACTTGTTGGAGGCAACATAGACACTTCCAAAAGTTCCCCGGCCAATAAGTTTTCCTTTCTGCCACTGGTCTTTGACAGGAACTAAATCTGATTTTGGAGTTGGTTGGGGAACAGGAGTATGAGGCGAAGGCATGGCAGCTCCTGGAGGAAGAGGTAAGGGATGGACATTGGTGGCCTGAGCATTACTATCCCGACGTGCCACTGGGATTTCTATTTGTAGCTTAGATGGTGATGGAGGACCATTAGAACTTCTAAAGGCTTGAAGAGGACTTAATCTAGGACTAGTGAAGGAAGAATGATCAAAACTATGTGCAGCCATCTCACAGGAGGTTCGAAAGGGTGTTCCAGTACATGGTACACGATCTGATGCAGGTAACTCAGGTGCAGACCAAACTTGACAAATAGTTGGCGGAGTTATGTAAAGAGATGTCGTAGCATCTCCTGTACTCCTCGGCGGGCTAAAGCCAGGGCCTAAATATGGACTACAAGGAGCACTACATGGAAAATTCATTCCATTGTTATCGGAGATTCTTTCTGTCCCACAGAGTCTCTTAGAAGGTGATCTCCTAGACAACCGAGTCCCAGGATGCTCTGCTTTCCTTCTAGTATCTTCAAATCTTAACCTGTTGAGGCCATAATAGGCAGAAAAAGTTCAGCATATTTTCTCAATTCCAGATTGAAAGCAAAACAGGCGACTTCAAATAGATCAGTGCCTAGAATATAATTAGAAAATTTTTTAACTTGATACTGAAATCAAGATGAACTTGAATAAACATAAAAGGAACATATGTCAAGAGCTCGAGAACAAAAACACATCTAGGAAAATTGCAACCTGATCCGAACACAGGTACAGTAACCAAAAATAAATAAATAAAATACTGTGGATAAATATATTCAACCTCTTGAACAAAGTTATCACAGTGAAAACAAAAAGTTCTTCACAAATACTCTTTCTCCGAATAAGATAGTGGAACTGAAACAAATAAAGCAAGAAATTCTCGAAGGGAAACAGATGCAATTAATTTTGTTTCTAGAAACGTCACAACAATTAGCTGATACATCAGAACAACAGATGTATTTTGATTTTTACCTGCTAAGCGCAATTCCGTTATTATTGGCGCCAGCATTCGAGGCTTCACCTCCTTCCCTCTCTTTCTCGTCTCCAACGGAAAGCCTACTAATATGGTGAGCCTCGATCGGGGATGGCAGGGGGGCATTGCAAGGAGCCGAGCTCTGAGAAGTCAATTTGGAATCTTGGCGAAGCAACAGCTGCAATTCAGGCATGGGCAGAGGCACAGGGGATGGGGATTGGGGAGCCAAAGCGCCCACAGAAACAGATGAAGATCTAACGGATGAAATCTCGCGAGAACTTGGGGAGCGCTGCAATTGGACGTCTTTATCACCCAAATGGCGTAATTTCCTGGCTCGGGTGAGCCGGCGGTTAGAGCCTTTCCGGTTTCTCAAAGCAAAAGAAGATTTCGAAGAACGCCTGCCACCCATTAGATTATCATCTGAACGTGATCTGCTAGAGGAAGAAGGGTAGAAGGAGAAGGCATTCTGCAACCAATGCAAGGTTTGTTTTTTCATTTTGTGCTAAAAGAATATAGTGATTGGCGAGCATGACAGGGCGACAATTCCAGGGCGGTGCCTATGATCATTGGAAAGAAACACTTGTTTGCATTGCATTTTGCATGAAGAGAGAGAGAGAACCCTAGCTAGGAATAATTCGTTTAGCTTTGTTTTTTTTTATTTTTCCTTGTTGATGGACGAAGAAGTTCGGGATGGAGGCTCCTCGCCGTCGTTCGCCGTCACCGTCGTTAAAGAAAATAAAAAGATTGAGCGTGGGTAACGGAGATCTCTTGCAGAATTTCTGAAACGCGTTTACGACGACGAGAAGGCAGCTCCACCCAAAAAGGAAAATAGGAAGAGCAGAGAAATGGAGAGTGTCTCCATCCTAGGGTCAAAGTGTCCTTTTCCCACGTCCCTATCCAAATAAAGCCAATTCCTTTTCTCTCCGTTTGTTTTTTGATTTTTTTTTGTTTTTTTTTTGGCTCCCTGAAATAAAATTTAATAAAAATAATAATAAATATTTTCCTTTCTTTTCTTTTCATCGCCATATTTATTTCTTATTTTTTTTTTTTTTTTTTTTTTTTTTGAACAATTCACTCTATTTTAATACCTATAAAGATTGTACTTAATATTATTTTTTTTTAATCTCAAAATTTTTAACTTAATAATACATTATGGTGACTGTTAATTAAATTGTGTAATTTTATTGAGAATTTTAATTTTTGTAAATTACTTCTTTTTTTTTTTCTTTTTATTTGTCAAATAAAGAAATTAAATCTTTAAAAATATAAAAATTAATATATTTTTAATTAAAAATTTAAAATATTCTTTAATTTTACTTTTTATTTATAAGAAATAAATATTAATTATAGAAATATTAAAAAAATTAATAAACATACCTTGATTTTTTATTATAAACATATATATATATATATATATATATATATTAAATTATGATTCTCTTAAACAATGGAAGATTTTATTTTATTTATTTATTGGGTTATTTTTGGTTTTTAGTCCCTAAATTATTTTTAATTAGTCAACTTAGACCTTTATTTTTATTTTTGACTATTTTTATCCTCAAACTAAAATTATTTGGATAAACTAGTCATATAATAGATTTTAAAGCAAATAATTGGTTACAAATTAATCATGTAATATTGTTAAATTGTCACCTATTCTAAAAGCTTAAACTGATAGAGAGGAGTTAAATTTATTTTCTTAACAAATATGCATATCTTTAACCATTAAGGACAAAACTTGAATTCAATATTTAAATAAATAAATGGTGTTTGAAAAGAAAAGAAAGAAAAAAAAAAAAAAAAGTTAAGAAGAGAAAAATATGTTTTGATGAATTTCTAATTTTAGAGTTATTTTATAATTGAAATATCATATTTACCTTTTGCTAAATAATGTAATAAATTTTTATTTATATATTTTACAGATTATATCAAGTTAAATGATTAATTTAAGGATAAAAATAGTTTAAAATAATAATAAAGATTAAATTAAATTAACTAATTTAAGATAATTTAAGAACTAAAAACAAACAATAATCTTTATTTATTTTAATTACAGTTTGCAGCCTCCTTACCAAAACAAATGATTTGTGTAATATGGAATGATTCCACGAATTATAGGAAGTCAAATATTATCCAAAATCCTACTTCAAAGATTTTGAAAAATAAATAAATAAATAAAATGTAATGGTTGTAGAACATATAATAATCTGTCCTGGTCAAATTGTGACCTAGTCTTAATGGAACACAAACCCTTACCCTTACTGCCTCCTCAAATAAAAGTCTACCTATTTCTTCTCTTCTCGAACGAAATCAAAATCAAGGCTCACATCTCTCGAAATGTGACTTAATTTTTCACCGCCAGACCCAAATTTTTTTTTTTTTTGGTAACACGGTATCCTTATCAATTAATCCGAGAGATATCTATAGGGGTATACCCCCAAAACTACAGTAAATGACTAAAATTCGAAACAAGACCGTTCCTAATGAAAATAATTATAAATGTAACTGTTATTAATTGAATTGCATCATCTTATTTAGGTTGAAAATATAATTAGAATAAGTTTTTTTGGAGGTGAGTTTTGTGTTTATTACTAATATTCTTATTAAAAATTATTTTTGTCTTAACTTAATCATAACAAAGAAAAATGGGTCCTACATGATGACTCCATATGAATTATCCTTCAAAGCAAGTATAAATTAATTTTAAAATGAGGTATATTATTTTAAAATAAGGTATAACAATCTCATTTATGATTCAAGACGTTATGAATACTTAAATTTTAAAAAAATAATAATAATAATAAACAATATTCGAAATTTTATGTATAATTTTTGAGGAATGCGACCATAGATTTCGCGACACACTGAATGGTCCCAGGAAATGTTAAGTTACCTCCGGATACAGCGGCGCTGGTTAGTGTTTTCGATTTTAGAACTAAGTCGTTAATGACTCGTTCTACACCCGTCCAGTTTATTGTTGGCAGCCTTACGCATGAAACATGTTGTGCCCCTTTTTTTTTTTTTTTTTCAACATTTTTTCACCGTTTTTTCCCTTTGTCTTGGAAAATTTGGGCAGAATTTCATCAAATAATATCTAACACATTTGATAATTTTATTAACTCCAAATACTAATACAGTTAATTTTCATCAAGTCAATATTTATAATTTTATTAAAAATAAAATTTATAAAAATATACATTAATCTAAAAAATTAAAAATATTTTAATAATTTTTATTTTTAATAAGGGTTTTTTTTTTTTTTTTTTTTTTTTTTGCAGATAATTATAAAATCAACATATGAAAATAACAAATAGAATTATTTAAATAAAAAAACAAATAAAATATTACAATTGTAGATCAATAAGAATTATTTTAATTCACCGGCTTATGAACCAACAATTCTTTTCCCAAATAAGAGTATCCCTCCGTTTTGGATTTTGGCATGGAAATCTGGAAAAATTCGTGAAAGACCCACGTATGGCCCGACAGAAACAAATAATGTCGGATCTTATGCTGGTAATGAATTGTCAACCAATACACGGTTTTCCAGCAACAAACTAGCACACTCGTTCAAGGTGTTACATTTCTCTGTTCTGTAGTAGTCCTGTTTTATTCTTCGACCGCACAATTTCCATAATTGAATTCAAAAGCTATCCAACTACGACTACGCCAACCCCATTCCCTTGAAAATCAACCAAAACCCCAAGAAGGATGCATCTCAACAATGACTACAACGTTGAGTGAATTTTAGTAAAGAGTTCCATACAGAAGCTTCTGCTGAGATATTAAGTGGATTCTTTTGAATTTTTACTTCTGAATTTTGAACTTGGCAAATTGTGATTCCCTCCATACCTACTACTGCACATTCTCAGAATCTTGAATCTTTGTTGCCATAATCTTGCACACAGGCATTGCCTCGTTTTTGCTGAGAAGCTTCATTGTTGGATGAACTGAAACATCGTGTATGGACAGTTTATCACCAATGTCTAGATTACTTACATCTACCTCAATCTTTGGAGGGATGTGCTCTGCGGGGCATAGATACCTTAGGTTCTTCCTTATCATGTTCAGGTAGCCTCCTATTATAAGAAAGAAATTAAATTAATTTATAGTTCCAATTCACAGAAAAGGTTAACAAACATCACAACAAAGTATCTTGCCCCAAATTGATGATGCTTCAAATTCATGATGAATGAAAGGCATGCGGCGGATAGGTATCAAATGCATTTTTCTACAAGAACTAGGTATATGAAACAAGTAGTCTTTGCAAAGCAGACATCGGATAGAGCAAGATAATGCATTATGCCCATTAAAAGATTGTGAAGAAATAATTAGTCATGTGATTTGAAGGATCTTGTGCAAACATTTTAAGAAAGAACTTGGGAATAACAAGCATGACCATAAAGAACACTTTTCTAATGCTACCAAGCAATTGATCGAGAACACCTACCACCAAGTACAGGTAAGAACTGTATTTGGCTGCACCTATTCTTCAGTATTTGACAAACATAGTGATCGGAGAAAGAAGGAAGAGATAGATAGGAAACACAAAAATAATTCCAGGTCATGATTTGGCATATGCAAACAAATTCCAGCTGTCAAAATTCAAATTCAAGCAAACTTGTAATCTTTTAATCTTCTAACGTGATCATGCATATGACACTCATATTGGGAAAGGATAATATTATCAGGAGCTACTAGCATCAAAATAAAGCAATGGGCCAAGATCTTCCTTGATGTCAAGAAAATCTCAAAAACTGAAAAGACTTGCGAGAACCATTACTGCAGTCCATTTGCTTTTTGCTGCATCTGTTCTCTACACAACGCTCCTAAAGCTCCAAGTCCAGAATAGACAAATAACGGAAATCTAATCCACAAGCTCATCTTAAAATCTCGTCCAGAAACATTTAATACCAGGAAAATCTAAAAGGATGCAGAAGAACTCAGGGAAGGAAGAAAAGAAAAAGAGAATATTATTTTCTTTTGTTCCCCTTATTCATAAAAAATAAGAGAGATCAGAGATGCTATAGATTACCATATTTATTTTGTTTCATTCCCTAATGTGAAACTCCTTATCAAGTCCATTTACAATTTGATAGGATTCATATCCTTAATTACCTTTTCCAGCATCCAAAATCAAACTAAAAGTTGGTTTTGCATGATAAGTGTCATACTAATAGCAGTCCTCTGAAGCATTGCCTATAATTATCTGCTTGCAAATATGCCAGGAGAAATCATCCCTAAAGATCATCATGGTCAACTTAATAAGCACCAAAAAAGAGCAATGCAGTACATGGGCTAAATTTCCAACCTTTCTGAATACCAGGGGAAGCATCTTCTCCTTTAAAAACGAGGGGCACATCAACCTTTAACTCCTTTCCCTCCTCCGCCCAGGCAAACACCAAATTCAATATTTCCCCAGTTTCCTCATTCCTATGAATCTATAACCAAAGAAATTAGAATAATATCACTGAAAAAAAAAATTTGAATCGGAGAATCATATCATTTTCTTTCGAATAGGACATATATGCAGTAAATGAGAAGAAATGAATAAAGAGATGGATTTGTGCAGGAGAAACCACTTGCCTTGATGGGAAGTACCCTTCCGGATTCAATTAAAGTGGATGAACCGGAGCCAGCTCGAATTTGAAGAGGGAAAGTAGTCGAACAAAAGAAAGGTAGCTGCACGGAATTGAGGATGGCTTTAATCTGCTTCCTCTCAGTAGTGACGATTCGTTTCCTCGATACAGAAGAGAGGGCAGCTATAGAAGTGGGATCATCGGACTTAGTTTGAACGTAGCTCTGGGAGAAGATCACAGCCGGAATGCGGCCCTGTGCTCTGTCCCTTGAAGAGATTCTGTACCCGGTAACTTCTCTAGGGATGGCTTGGATGGTATGGTATGACCTCGTTTTGGTTCTCTCCGCTGAAAGTTTGAGGCTTCCGGCGGCCGCGCGCCACCACTTGGACATTGCTCCGACGGTTGCAGGGAGTGGAGAGATGGACAAATTTCGGTCTGGTAAAGTGTAGGGTTTAGTGGTGGTTGATTTTCTTCAGGGGTTTTACATTTGGGCCTTGTCATTTCAGATTTTCCAAGCAGAGCCCAATATGAAAAGTCCATTCAAAAGAAATCATTAACGGCCTTTAGAGGTCCAAAAATTAGTATTACAAAGTGTATGGACACCTAGAGGGATTCCAACTCAAGCCTTCCTCTTGATATTATATTAAATTGAAATAATTAAATTTATTTTCTTAATATTTTTAAAATTATGTATATAATAATGACACTGATAGTATATTTATATTTGTATAACATAAAGAGTAATAGAAAATATAATCCTTTAATGAGTAACTACAAAATGAACTATATATATATATATTTTGGGGGGACTGGTGGTGGATGGTGGACATGTAAATCTCAGTTCATTGACTTCTCTTCAATGCGATGACAAGGAAGGAGTTTATGTTTAGTGTTTAGCTGGAAAAGGGAAAAAGCGAAATGGGCGAATAAGAATATTGACGAGTCGAAATAAATGATGGCAGCGGAATATACATTTGTCAGCGGCCAAGCTAAGGTCTCTCGAAACGGAGACCATTTAAGTACTACTGTGTCAATTCCACGCACGTGATTAGCTCCGAACGGCCCAATTAATTGGTAAAACAAAACAAATATATATATATATATATATATTACTTGGAATTACTACAATACGACTCAAACAATTTTTTTTTTTTTAATTTTTTTTTTTTTTAAAACAAAAGTGAGTCTCGTAACTATTTTTGTTAATTAATTAAAGTTCAAAATCTTTATTTTTAACTTAGTAAATTCTATATCATTTTACAAATAGTCTATTAAGTCCTTTCGGCCAAAATTCATCACATGTCGAGTTATAATAATAATAATCCTAATAAGAAAGTAGTGGCGATGATGTCGACGCCTCTTGAAAAGAATAAATTACATAATAAGTATTCACAATGTTACGAAACTCTAAATCTACTGGAGTTTAGTTTCTCACCATTTGCAATGGTCTAGCCATTCTCTTTGCTTCTCAATCCAAAGAGAAATAGAAAGAAGTTTGCCTCTCAAAATATCATCACGTGCCTGATACGTGATGAATTTTGGCCGAAAGGAGTTGACTGCTCGTGAAAAGATATAAGACTTAATTATTGGATTAAAAATAAAAATTTTTAACTTTTAATTAACAAAAATAATTACAAGAGTGAATCGACCAATTTTTTCAAAAATAATTTAGTATATGTTGTTGTGTGAATTATTAGATTATTTTATTCACAAAAAAAAAAATTATAGATTATTTTAAATATAATAGACATAAGAAGTGTGTAATAATAAGTTTATAATTATATAATTCAATTGATATTGTAATTTTTTCCTATTACTAAATTTTTAATAAATATTATAAGTGAGATGGTTTATTTATGTTATTAATTTATAAATATATATATATTTATATAAGTAAAATATTTTTTTTTTCCTCAAAATGAAAAATCGGATGAGAAGAAATATGTGTATATATATATATATATATCCAAATATAACAAAATAAAAAATCACTTTAAAATAAGTGATTGTCTGCTTTCTAAATACACCTTAATATTTAAAGGGAAAATAATGAAAATTGAATTTTTAAACACATAATTTTTTTTTTTTTTCTTTTTAAAGAAAAAAATGAGTGTCGATGTCGAAATGGTCCTGAACTTCACACTCAAAGCACATTGTCAAGAAAAATGGACCCAATATTTGCGGCCATAAGGGCCTCAGAAATTCATCATCCACCTTTCTTCTCCAAGCCAGCAACATTAATTGTCCAACTGCTGTAGGATCTCAATCCGATTCCTTCTCCATCAAAAACTCATAGATGAGAGATCAAGTATGGCTCGGTGTAAAGCTACACACACATATTTGCCCCTTGGATGCCCTAAAGTGATTAATTCTTATGAGCGATATCACATACATGAAAACCAACCAACAAGATCTGCCTCTGGTGCTCAGCAGGGGCAGATTTAGATCTGGCCGGGCAGGAAATACCAGAATAAGACGACGGATCCCGATGGATGGCATGAAGAAGCCATATGAAATAGAAGTCATTAAATTCTAACGGTGAAGGATACCGAACCAGAAAGCAATGCGTGCCTCCATTGCTCGATCGTCAAATTTGGTCTGAAGATACCATTATCATCGTCATCGGAAATAGCTAATCTAGGGTTGAACAGTAACAGCTATGAGCTATCATTCCAGAAACCAGAGAATCCATAGCAGCCACAGCCAGAGAGAGAAAATGTGCGAAAAAGTCAGAACGGTTGGTTTGTGCATTAGTCATTCCAATGTTAGAATACGTCTTGTCAAAGCATTAGTAGTACTAGTTAGATAGATAGATAGATGTGACATTAACCTTCACGCCCCACATGCTCTGAATTTCCCACTTTTTTTTTTTTTTTTTCCCCTTTTCAAAAAAAAAAAAAAAAAAAATTTATTTTCATTTTGGCTATTCCTTTTGCTTCCCTGTGATTTCTGAGGATTGGTCAATTTTGCATTTATTTCTGGGGATTTGGCTTTTGTCTGTACCAAAAGATATTGTCAAAATTTGGATTTGTTTGCCATTGTTGGATGGTTCAGCAAGGAAGAGCTGGGGAGAGTATTATTGTCTTCTTGCTGCCTTGATGGGTCACATTCACTAATTCAATTCGTTCGTCACTACTACCTATGCTTATATCATTTATCCCCCCTACTCCTCGTCAGAAACAAGTCCTTTCTTTCGAGTTCTGGGGACTTCTGATTTTAACTTAAGGTTGTATTTATTTTGTCATTTAATTTTTGAAAAAAAAATAAAAATAAAAATTCAATAAATTATTGACATATGCATGTTTCCTGTCTGAATTAATATAGTGGCACACTGGAAGTGAGCCTCATCTATGTACTTTTTCAATAAATCAATATAAAATCTACATTTTTTTAATAAAACATTCTTTTATTATCACATCTTTGTAAAATTTATTAAAATTTATTAAATACAATCAAACTATCCACTTTTTAATTTTAAAGAAAATTACTATAAAATATTCATTACTTTTTTGAAAAAAAAAAAAAACAAAACACTGTAATTTATACACAGTAATGATAGTCAAATACTCATGGGTTTTATCAATGCATAGCTATGGGTGGCCATGTGCAATTGATTAATTAGATATAAATTACACTTTTTTTTTTTTATTTAATAAGAAAAGTATCTCATCATATTTCATATTGTTCACTGAAACCTAAGAAATTTTGAAAACTTTTAAGTTAACTTTGCACATGAAAAGGAAATTAAATATTACAATATATATATATATATATATATTGGTCAATCATGAAAATTAAATGTTCATTAAAATAAAACTATTAATACAATTTAAATAATAATAATAATAAATTATTAAGAATGTGTAAGTCGGTAGAACTAAATTGTGTACAATATTATATCAAACTATCGATTCCTTTTATAGCAGTAAAATAGTTTATTTATTTTATATTCGTAATTGATGATTTTATTTAATTTTTCATAGATATTTTAAGTAGTTTCATTTAAATTATTATGATTGATCTTCAATAATATTTAATTAAATTTAATTAAAAATATTAGCATGGACAATGTTTACGAGTATTGTTAGTTATATTAAGTAAGCGAGATTTTTTTTTTATTTTTTTTTTATTTTTATACTCTAATATAGTTTAATATTTATAGTAAAATAATTTAGATTTTTGGTAATTTTGATCATTTTAGATGGAAAAATGAATCAAATAAGAATATGTGCACATTAATTTTTAAATATTTATTATTTTTATTTAAGTTATTTTTTTGGTTCAAAACTACATGAATTACTAATATAGCTTAGTGCACTAGGTGTCTTGAATGGATCCAACTATGGGTGGTCCACATTCAAACTAATCTCCACTCAAGCCGGGTAGGTTTTTAAACGGTTGCATACGTGAGTGCAATTTCAATCTCACGACCTCACTTAAGTTGATAAAATATTTAAGACCTAATATATCAAAATTTTAAATATTTGGGATTCCAAAATATTATTCAGTAACAATAGATAAGTTGGTAAAATGTTTTCTTTTAGCGAGGTGATGAGTTTGAAAGTGCACTCACATATTAAGAACTTGAGCCAAAGCTTTTTTTTTTTTTTTTTTTTTTTTCCGAAAGAAACATACACGACTCGAAGAAAAATTAATCTAAATATATATATGACTTACGGGCTCAAAATATATTTATAACAAATATATAGTATTTTAAGAATGTATTAAATTAGTACATTCATTACCTCTATTAATCGAAATAATTTAGCTAGTGAACATTAAAAAAAAAAAAAAAAAAAATCTTCAATTTACAATTAGTTATAAAATTTAAACATATTAGAAAAAACAATACGTGTTCAATTGTAGACAGAGACAAAAAAGAAGCATTTTTCATATTCTTGATTTAGTAATATATATATATTTACACATTGATCAAAAGTTTGGTGTCCAAAAGATACGTTGTCAGTCATAATGAGACAAAAAGAAAGACCCAAAAAAAAAAAAAAAAAAAAAAGTTTTTTTTTTTTTTTTTTTCCATTTTTTATATTTCTTAGTCTCCCTTTAATGGAAGAATGTTATTGCGTGGGCAAAATTATTGGATAGGAACATTTCCACACGTCAAGTGACGATCCTCCAAATCTGGATTTGCGTTCGCGCTTATTCTAATTATGGGTTTTTGCTTAATTTGACTTACTAATTAATTAATTAATTAATTAATTAATTAAATTATTATTATTATTATTGTTTTCTGGATTTTGCCATTTTGTCCTCACATTTTCAACACATTCATATCAAGTTGCTTTCTAACGCTATCTCAATTTGTCTCTGCTAAAACAGTAAAAATATATCAATTTTTTTTTTTTTTTTTTTTTTTAAACTTTTACTTCATCTTCCATACATGAAAACCATCAATTTTATCAACCCAAATTTGGCTGATTTTTTCTAAATAATATGGTAGTTTAGTAATGTGATTCTTTTCATTTAGATATGTCGATGTGACTTGTTAAAAGATTTATAGTATTTTAGTTATGTGTTATAGTTTTAGAGATAGATAAACATACGAAATTTAAAAAAAAAAAAAAAAGATTTGGCTGATTTTGTTTTTATATTTTATTTTATTTTTTCAATTGAAAATGTTTTTTTTTTTTTTTCTTATCCATTAGTTTATTTTATATTAAGCAATTGTACTTAAAAATGCACATAATAAAATGATTTGTTATCATATTTAATGACGGGACATATTTATTTTCCTTTTAAAAAAAAAAAAAATCCAAAAAATTGATATGATAATAATAGAGGAATAAAATCAAGAAAATCGAAATCTTCGTAACTACTATTCAAATTTTCTTTCTTTTTTTTATTATTTTTTATTATTTTTTTACGAATAAACAAATAAAATAGTTGAAAATTAATCTAATTAGTTACTTACCAAATATTTTTTATAGACAACCATAAATGGTTTTTTTTTTTTTTAATTATATATATATATATATATTATAAATATAGAAAATTTTATCCCTAAACCGTTTATAATTAATTGACTATTTCAATTTATTGTTTACCCGTTAATACACAAAAATGCTGTTCTAACTGCCAATTGTTTAACTTATTTAGTGTGGTGATAAATATAAACTTTAAATTCGAAAATTAATAATTAAAAATAATTTTAATTATCGATTTTTTTTTTTATATTTATATTTAAATATGTACTTTTTATTCATAATATATTGTAATATACCATATTTTATGCATACGTGTTTATAATTCAATGACCATTAGTTGAATTATTGATTTTCTTTTTTCCATTCAGAGTAAGAAAAAAGTGAAAATAAATAAATAAATAAATAAAAGTTTGAAATAGTATGTGAGGTTTAGTTGGAAACTTAAGATTTAAGTGTGACAGATGAGATTTTACTATTATTTTTATTATTGAATGGTTGATTTAGTTTGTTAAGATAGACTCCTTTTGGTCTGATCCACGTTACCGTTTTCTTTTATTTGTAAATTAGGTTTGGAAAATATATATATATATATATATATATATTTTAAATGATATGCATTCGGATTATACTCCTTCAAATTTTTGTTACATTGG
>JAXGGT010000162.1:10488755-10499954 GCA_035583425.1 Marsdenia floribunda | reverse complement strand
ATATATATATATATATATATATATATTTTAAATGATATGCATTCGGATTATACTCCTTCAAATTTTTGTTACATTGGAGAGAAATTAAGTTATTATTATTATTATTTATTTATTAATGTTTTTCTTTTAATATCTTTATAATTTATAATTATTTTAATTTTAAAAATAAAGTTAAAAGATGTTTTTAAAATAAAAAGTATTAAAAAAGTATATATATATATTTTTTTTTTGTTTCTTAAAAAGTATGTGGAGATAAAAAAGGCGTAACTCAGTTGATAATAATCTTATTTATGATCGTAGAAATCATAAATTTGAGACACGATAAAAAGCAAAATAACCTTAAATTTTCAAAAAAAAAAAAAAAAAAAATGTATGAGGAGAGAGAAATTTATAGTAGTGATTTGTGAACAAGGGAAAGTCCAAGACTCCTTTCCTGGAATAATAAAGGCGGTGTGACAGAGTAGGGTAAATGTTGAAAAGGAGTAGTGCTGGGACAAATGAGAAACTTAAGGAAGCATTTAATTAACCAGTCACAAAAATGAAAAAAAAAAAAAAAAAAAAAACACCAATCAACTACCCCTCCTATGTGCCAACATGGCAACTTCTCTCTCTCTCTCTCTTGTTTTTTTCTTCTCTCGTACTATCATTTTTTCTAACCACAAAACAATTAAAATCCCAACGCGGGGAAAATCATTACCAAAGGCAAAATAATCAACCCACACGCCCTCTGTTAATCACTAGTACTATTATTACTGAATCTCCCCCACATATATATATATATATATATATACAAATAAGACTACATCCATGGCAACGATCTTTTTTCTTTCTCTCATCATCGTCTTCCTTTAATATTATTTTTCCAAATTTATTTTCGTGCAAAATCTTATAATAAAATATAGAACAGAATAGAAATACTACTGCACAGGGAAAAAGAAAAAAGAAAAAAAAAAGAATTGAAATCATATATTAGTATATTTTTACATACAATTTTATTTTATTTCATTTGTTTCTTTCTTTTCGTGTTGGTATTGGGATCGTGGAAGTTGAAGATCGGATCGAGCGCTTTTGCTCTGGAACCCTAAGACGACCTCTACTCTCTCCGATGAACGCAGGTTCAGTTCTCCATTTTCGTTTCTCAACTCTGGAAGACGACGACGTCCACGTTTATTTATTTATTTCCTCTTTATTATTATTTAAAAAAATCTCTGTAATGTCTCTCTCTCTCTCTTTTTTTTTTTTTTCGTTTTATTATTCTGATATAATTTTTTTTTTTTTGTTATATACTGTTTCTAGCAGATGGCATGAGTTGTAGAGAGAGAGAAAAAGGTTGAACGCGTGATTTTTGAGGAAGTTTACAAATAATATCAGAGAGGTGATAGGTGAGGTTTTTCTGCGTCTGTTGGAAGATTTTCTGTGCGTGTGTGTTTAATTGCTTGGCGATTGATTTTGTTCTTGATGTTTTCTTGTTTGTTTATGTCTTATGATGAACGGGAGAGAAGAAAAGAGAAGGTTTGGTCTGATAAGGAAAGATCTGGACGTTTGGATTCTTTGCTAAGAAATGCTTTCAGATTAATTTTCAATTTCCTTTTCTAGAGAATAAGGTGGAAATGGATCTAGAATGATCGGTAAATCATTTGAGTTTCTTGCATTCCAAGTTGAGAGGGAAAGCATTCGTCTAAAGGAAACGAATGAAGTGAACACTTCCGTCTTTAGCTAGAGTTTTTGAATTTAAAGATTTAGTTAACTACTGGTTTCCTATTCAGATATGAACTACAACTATTATTACAAACTCACTTGTTAGTTTTTCAAGCTTTACTCCAATCTAATGATTATTTTCTTATATATACTACTATAGTACTACTATTTGTGAATAACTACTGCTTTTGACTTTATGCTTTGATTTTGTAAAAAGTTCTATCGGATGGATTGATGTGCGTCTTGCTGAATTAAATGCATATGTTTGCATTTAATTATATGGCTGGAAATATTAATACCTTACTCAATGCAAGAGTGACTGTGTAACTACGGAAAGGAATCTTGTTAATATTTATATCTATTCTCGTTTTAGTTTTTTCTTTCTTCTTTTTTTTTTTTTTTTTTTTTTGTTCTCCCTTTCCCCTCTTTCTTTTTAAATTTCAAAAACTTCCTTGAAGAAGATGCCATGGCATTGATGTTAGCGGAATTGATGTTCAATGATAGTACTGTTTCTTATAGTACAGTGGTTGCCGGAAACAAGCGGAAAAATATGTCATCGTCAATTTCCCCTTGTGCGGCCTGCAAGTGTCAGAGGCGCAAATGCACACAAGAGTGCGTGTTTGCTCCTTATTTTCCACCGGATCAGGCGCAAAAGTTTATCAATGTTCATAAGGTATTTGGTGCTAGTAATGTTGCCAAACTGCTTAATGATCTCAATGCGTCCCAACGTGAAGATGCAGTGAATTCCCTTGCCTATGAAGCTGAATACCGTCTGCGTGACCCAGTTTATGGCTGTGTAGGCCTAATTTCCCTTCTCCAACAGAGGCTCAAACAAGTCCAAACTGATTTGTATGCCGCTAAGAAGGAGTTGGCTTCCTACATTGGTCCTTCACCATTGTTTTCCCTCATTCAACCAAATTTCATGCAGCAACATCCAAATAATCCTTCAACATCAACCATGTTGCCGCATGCGATGCAGCAAATGATGGGCATGCAACCGGGGATGGCGGCTGCACATGGTGGCCAAGTGATTATCCGTGACCCTCAGCAGCACCAGCATCAGCAAATGCTTGAGGCTCAGCAAATGGCTGTTGCCGCGGCTGCTGCTAGAGAGCAACAGGAGATGCTTAGAAGTTACGAGCAGCACCAGCACCCAGCAGATCAGGCAGAGCTTATGAGATTTAATAGTGGATTTGACACAGCTGGTGCAGCAGCTGTCACGGCTTTTAATCAGATGCCTGCTGCTGCTGGGGCTGGAATGTCTTCCCCTGTGGTTTTTGGCTCCTACGAAAATTTTCCTTATCATCAGATGCAGCAGCCACCTTCCGAAGCTTCCCATTCTCATCCTCAGGCCCATCAGCTTCAGTTTCAGTCACAGATAATGCTTCAGCAACAACCGGAGCAAAACTATCAGCCGCAGGCACAGCTACAGCAGATACAGTCTACACTACCGCAGCAGCCGCAGAGAACAAAAGGTGAGGAGGGCAGGAGCATTGACCCATCATGTTAGTACCTTGTATTCAGAGGCTCACATGCCCTCTAGGCTCTGAGCTTTCTGCGTTCAACAATTTTTTAACTAGGTAACTTTCTGCCCCTCTCTTATCTTTTTCAGTCTCTTACCTTCTCTTCTTCGTGCGTCCAGGATTCTCTCATTTCTCTGGATTTCCTGTTAGCGTTTAAATCTACAGTTTTGGTGTCCTTGTTTAATATGCATAGGGTAGTTTTTTCTTGATGGCAGTAGAAAGCAAAATTTGATTGGTCAGGGGTGGTTAAGAGAAGAATTATTGTCTTTTCAGTGGCTGGATACGTCACATTCACAATCATATCCCCGCCTATATTTGCTTCCTCGCCTTTTCATGTTATCCAATTTTCATGTCTTGTTTTGATGGATTACCTTCCGCTTCATGAATTCCAGACTCCAGAATCTGCTTGACTGATGAATGGCACTGCAATGGTTGTGCTTAAACTAGTTCGGCTTTTTAGTTCAGAAATAGCAATTCTGTTTTATGGCATAAATAATATTGTTACCGTCAACTGTGTACATTTGGAGTTGGTATAGCATTTCTTTCACTTAAAAAGGGTTTTGGTGAGGTACTTCTTGGTACCATATCAAGTTGGACTTTTATGGTAATGAACTGCTTTAGGAATCCTACTAGTAGGGTAGAAACTTCCATGCCATCCTGTAGTATTAAACTTATGAAACAACCATTCATTTTTTTGGGATGATGATTGAATCAGGAAGAAGGTTAAAGTGCCTGTCAAAAGACGACGGTTTAGATTTTATTAAGATCTTTTTGCTTAACCGGTTCCCAAGGCTGTTGGGAAGATGACGATCTTATCTTAGAAAACTATAAGGACCATTGATGCAACTAGTCTACTATGGGTTGTTTTTTTGTATGTATATGAGGCTGTTCAAGTTAAATTTTATAGACTGAAAGTTAAATTATAATATTTGGGTATCTACTTATAAAAATGTATTATTATTTATTGAACCATCATATTATTAACTAATTATTATCTTCTTTTTTTTTTTTTAAATATGGACTGTAATGCATATAACATGATGTTACTGTCATAAATTCAACTTAGACGGCCCCAGGTTCGTTAGTGTATTAGTCGGTCTTGCGAGCTCAAATGCATATGGCATTAATGAGATGGACGAGAGAGCCCTTCCCTAAGACCCGCATGTTCTTTATTTACGTTCTAGATCTTCTCTCAATAAGGCCACTTGCATATTCTTGTGATTAGACTCCTTTTTTGGAATTCTCCATTCTCCATTTTTCTATATGTGAGTGTTTCCATAATTTTTTTTTTTTTTTTTTTTTCATAATGATACTTGTAAGTAAACTGCTGATTTACTTTAACTTGTAGTTGAAAATATATCATTATCAAGCATGAACATCATCACCCCCCCCCCCCCCCCTTGGCGACACCCACGGCACTTTCAGACTTCAAGAAGTTAAAACACTGTTAGAAATTTCTTGAGCGCTTTGCTCTGATCAGTTGGGTATTTGTTTTCCTTTGCAGCTTCTTCCGACGAGCTCAAGGAAAAATGAGAGATGTGAAAGAGTCTGATAGAGAAACTTCCCTAGAAATATTCACATGTGAGTCAAAGTCGTAAATAATCGGTTTTCCTCTTATTCTATACCATTTTTCTTTTTCGGGGGGAGGGGGAGTGGGGATTTTTAAGACTTCTCTTGAAGAGATATATTTTTGGAAATGTAGGACTGATATGTTACTTTGATAGAATATACCTTACTTTTTTTACTTTTTGATGTAGAGATCTGGTAACAGTATAGAAGAAATGACTAATCTCGCCATTGTTTCTTTCTTCTGTTTTTCGATTTTTTTTTTTTTTTTTTTTGTTAAACCTTCGCTTTGGTGCAAAATTAAGGTCTTAGTTGTAGCATTTCTGCTCTAAGTTTTACTTTTGTTTTGCCACATGCTGTAGTTTCCAATATATTAACTTGTCCAATAATCTATTCTAAATATCCAATATATATATATATATATATATGTTTCCGTAGATAAGGTGTCCTATGACTTTCTTTCAATATAAAAGAATGATGCTTGAAGAGTTGATTTGAGTTAGATGAACGGCACCAAACAAGTGAAGATTGGAATATTTATTTATAGCTTACGGCATCCAATGTTTCACGGATTTTAAATTTGTTAATAAAATGCCTGTTCCTTTTCTATTTCTTTGGGATGATTTTAATACAACGTACTACTATACAATGCTTACCAGTTATTCCATCGATCAGTAAGTTCAATGTTACCTTCAACTTGAAAAGTCTTCTCAACCACCATTTGGGAACCGATACCAATGAAGTTTGGTAAAGGTTCCTAGACCACTTGCACGTGAACTCGGTAAAGGACCTAAATTTCATGTGTGTTTCATGTTAGGTTTTCTGGTATTCCCATCGTCTACTTTTTTTTTTTTTTTTTTTTTTTTTTTCCCCAGTACCTGAGAAACTCTTGCTAGTCCAATATGTGGGAGGAGAATGTTATTTTTTTTAATTAGACTCGTAGTCGAAATTATTTTGATTAATTTAAATTTAATTCGATTGCGAAAAATCTTATTCAGGATACCATGAACATCAAATTTATGGTAATATTTTTAAAATACTTAACCATTTTTGTAAAGCTAAATACTTGATGGAGGTATGTTTAACTATTCAATGTGAAGTTCCACTAGAGTTGAGTCAAGTTAGACTTTTTTAAATAATAATTTCTTCTAACAATTATTTTATATCAAAAACTTGAACTAAAATCGAAGAATCGATCTCCTGGCTATTTGAATTAACGAGAGCTTTTGTCCATAACTACAGAGCTACTATTACCATTTTTGAGTCGTAAAACCTAAGACAGAAGTTTCCTGTGCCTTCGAATTTCGTGAAGAAAGAATGATTTTTTTTTTTTTTGTCCTTTTTCAAATTATCGCATCATTAGAGGCTGAGGTTTGTTCAATCGCTTTAGCAACACTTTTAGGCTATGAGATGATAATGAACTTTGATGTGCCATAAGTCTATTTACAAGAAACGACCCTTTCATATATATGTCCAAATCGATTCTGAATTAGGATATGTATATGTTTATGTATATATATATATATATATATTCCTTGGGTTATCCGCTGGTCAGAAAAATAGAAAACCTCATTTTCTCAAATTAATTTATATTTTAAAACCCTATTTTCCCCCATTAATTTTATTATTCTATTATTTGCTTAATGTACATAATGTGTACTAAATGAATTCTAATTATGAATGATTGATAAAAATCTACTCATGTTAATCTAATCTAATTCAAAAGTTTACAACCTTATAATTTTACATAAATAAAGTATTAAAAATTTATACTTTTTATTTTCACCCATCTTCAAGATTTATCTTATATTATTCTAATAATTAACAGAATCATGGATAAGAAATTCTACTTACCGTAGAAATTTCGGTACTCCAATTTACAAAATTAACTTTAAAAATAAATTTTAAAAAAATGATGAAATAACAAATTTGTGATGGTAGACTTATTATTATTAATTAATTTTTATATTGGATCGAAAATAAATATTATTTCTGTTCTCCAGTAGACGTGATGGACGGACTAGATTCATTATAATACCAATGGGCTAACAAATTGGTTCTTGTGGTTTTAGTTGGAATTCAGGTTTTTTGGGCCTATGAAATGGTAGCGTTGTGTCCTTTTGCTCATTTATAAATAGCCCCAAGTTTTTGCGGGTGCTGTCCAAAAACTCCAACCTAATACTCTCCTCTTATTTTGGACCGCTGATTCTTCAGGACCAATTGTATCCAAGCGTTAACTTGGTACACTATTTATTGATAGTTATTGTGTATAAATATCAAGTCTATTACTGAAAATTTAATTTTAATTGTATGTTAACTGTATAAATTTATTTCTATTTTCCTTTATTTATTTATTTATTTTTTTTTGTAAAATCAATCTTATAAAATAGGTGAGTAATTTAACTGTAATTTTTAACAGTTGCTTAGGGGGGAAAAAAAAGATATTAGTATTAAGGAATATTAGAGAGAGAAAAAACATATATATATGAAATCTTTGTAAGGATTCTAATAATATGACTCTCAATATATGTAACCATCAATTTAGAGTGACTTGACCACTTACTTAGTAATGGGAATACTGTTTAGTTTGCACAGAAACAGGACGAATATATATATATTAATGAGATGATTGGAATTTTGTTTATTTAACCCCAGCTTAATGTCAATTATCAAAAAAAAAAAAAACCCCAGCTTAATGTCCATTGTCCAGGCGTCAACCATCAAAGGTGTTTCGTTTTTCTTTCGGGTCAAAAAGGTAATATTTATATGATCACTGCTATATTTTCACCGTATTCAAAGATTGTTGAATTGAAGATCAAAGGTCAAACAACCATTAAAGAAGCACAAGTTATTATTAGGTTACTGTCAATAAAAACCAGGGACTAAAACCAATACCAGGGAGTTTAAATTCTTATGCATGTCCAAAACAATGGTTTCTGGCACCATCAGTTAAATTTTACCAGTAAACAGGAAACACTAAACAGCAACCAACATATATGCTAACTTCTTCTTCTTCTTAAAAAAAAAAAAAGATATATCTGTTCACATTTATCAGTTTTCTGGCTGTATATATATATGATGATATTTGTTCTTTCTTAATCATGAATTGATTCTCCTATTATATATCTCTATCTGCAAAATTCCTGGTTGTTTATTCCCTCCTAGCAGCATTCTCTTCTCTTCTCTTCGGACATAGCATTTCCTATCGGCTTCTGGCTCGCCCCTTCCAGCTATGGCTTTCAGATTTTTCATCGTCTTCGTCTTCCATGCTTTCGCCAATGGTCAGTGAGACGGAGATCCCTTTTGATGAGTGTAATGGACCTTGAGGAGAACCAGATTGTACTGTTTTGAACTTCTGTTGTGGACTGTTGTTCAATTCCCTTCCTAGGATATCAAGATTAAGGTCCATCACTGCTGCTCCTGAAGAGGCACTAGCCATCTTCCGGACATGGAGCCGATATTTCTGCAATTTTTTTTTTTTTTTTTTTTTTTTAAGGTAGCATAAGCACAAAAATCAAAAAGAGTGGGAAAAAAAAAAAAAAAAGTGTTAAGGAGATTACAAATAATTACTTGCAAATGACTTTTGACTTCATCATTGGTTAAATCAGCTACTTGCATGAGGTCCCTAATCTGTTTTGGGGTGGCCTCTGCAAATTTTGGATAATGAAAATTAGTACATCCCCTTCTTCTTAGCAAATTATACTGAAAATGAATTAAAACTGGAATCCACTTTTAACAAAAAGAACAAAAAAAAAAAAAAAAAAAAAGAAAGATAAGATCCTTTCTAACTTTAATGAAAGGAAAAGAGATTCCTACTATTTTGAGACACAAACGTTGGATAACAAAATAAACTACTACTACCAAAAAAAAAGAATGGACAAAAACGAGAGAATCCCAGAAAGCAAGAAAATTAGGGGTACCTTGTGCTCCTCCGAGTTGTTCGAGGGCACTGACGAATCTTCTGTGCAAGTCCGGAGACCAACTTCGCCGCTGTTTCTTGGGTTGCTGCTGCTGATGCCCTAGGGGTTCTTGACGTTGCTGCTGCGAAATGGCACTAAAACTGCTGTGATAACCATATCGGGCACGAGCCACCGGCGGAGATAAAGAAAGCCCATCAACTGCCAGATCATTATCATCATCGTAGTCATCATCATCATCAGCTTTCGGACATCGTTTTTTAAATGGCACAAATGCCCCTCCCCTCTTTTCCACACTCCATGACTGAACTTGGGTCTTTTGACCCATTCCGTCACTTCCTTCTTGATTCTTCTTCAGTCATTAAAAATAAACAAATAAATAAATAAAGTCAATTTAAGTGAAAAGAAGGGAGGACAGGTCTAGCTATGTAGTCGGAGTCGGAACCGACCGACTTATTGGAGTTTTAGCGAAATCTTACTGATTTATGGTACAGAACGGAGGAGGAATCCTGAACTTTGTTGTTGACCCTATCAAAATTGCTATCGTATTCGACTGGGGTTGTCCAGAGCTGAGCAGAACTCATCCAGTTCTTCTTCTCATTGAGATCACCAGACATTTTTCCCCCTCTTTCGTCATCACAATTGACTCCTGAAGGGATGAATTCTTCCATCATCATCACTGCCTTCCCTTTTCTTCCTTTGCTGCACCGAACAACCTCCCCCTTCAATCTATCAATAGCTTTACAGTCCACAACAAAATTTCAAAATCAGCAACCCAAAAGAAATATATATATATATCAAAAGATTTAAAAGAAAAAAAAAAAATAAGGGAAAAGGATTACCATCCCTCAAAAGTAGCATGCAGACAGGCAGTTCACGTTTAAACACGTTTATCTTCTTCATTTCTTTCTCCAACTCAGAAACGTACTCATCGAGCTTGGCTAATTTTTTGCCATCTTCAGTCACCGAAACTTCTTGTAGAAAATCAGCAATTGTTTTTGGAACAAATCCATTTCCCAAATCAGAATTCAATTCCTTTGAACCCAACTCCATTCCTCTTTTTCTTTCTTTCTTTCGTTTTTTTTTTTTTTTTTTTTTTTTTTTTTTTTTTTTTTTTTTCAATCTCCACTAACTTTTAATGATTGATAGCTTCCTTCTTCTTTTTTTTTTTTTTTTAACTTTCCCTATCCCCTGTAAACCCTTTTATCTCCAATAGTTGGTAAGATGGAGGAAGGAAGATTGCAAAGTGAAAGAGAAGGAGAAGTGGGGCGATTAATTTATATACCAATACATGGTAGTAATTGGATTGCAAAAAATATTCAAAATCACAGTTAAAAACAAGTTCTGAAAATTGTGCTTTTAGGACATAAAGATTCCTTCTTTTCACACATTCGGGCCGTCGCATAACTTGTGTTTTGATTATTCTTAGTAACGGACGATTGGAGTCAATAGTCAAATATTGCCTCTCTTTATTTTTTAATTTACTTTTTGTATAAAATATTCTATTAAAAGAAAATAATTTTATCCAAATAATTTATTTTCCTATAAAGATTCTTCAAGGGAATATAAATTGTGTGATTATTATGAATGAATTTGTGAAGAATAATAAAAAGAAGAAGAATAAAAAGATAAAAGGTATGATTCGATTAGGAGTAATTCTGTTAGCGGGTTAATTTTTTGTTTTCCTTTTTTAAATGACCACAGTGCCCTTGTGGATGTGGATTTTTGTAATGAGATTTGTGTGATATAAAAACTTCCTTTTTAAAACTTTTATGGGGTTCACTTTTTGCTTTAAATGCAATTTTTTTTTTTTTTTTTTGGTGATGAGTGTTTTAAATGCAAATTAATTTGTAGAAAAATTAGTAAATTTGGTTTTTAAATTTTTTTTAATTATTACTGTAATTAATCTCAATCTATTCAAACAATAAATTTTATGAAAAAAGAGTAATCAAACATATTTATTCATTATATAATTGAAACCTATTAAATAAAAAATAAATAAAAGAGATCAACTCAAAAAAACTAAAAATAAAAATAGTGTGATTTTGATAAGTTGTGAGGGATTTTGGTAATGTAATATGATGTGTGAAAAAAAAAAATTAGGGTACTTTTACTTTTGACCTATTTCAAACTCATAGATCTCTTAAATTATAAGTAAGGATGCTACCTAAACTACACTTTCTTGACATAATATAATGTGTAGAATTATGTAAATCTCAAATTTAAATTAATTAAAAAAATATATAAAAAAAAATGTGCTTATATATATTAGTTAAAATTTTTAATTAAATTTTGCATTTTTTTTTTATTGAAAATGTAATATAGCTTGAATACCTTCTAATGATGAAATCGTAACCAGTAAAGAATGGGTAGTTGAATATAAAACATTTAAAAAAAAAAAAAAAAAAACAATATTTCTTAACTTAAGAATTAATATATATATATATATATTTCCTTATATAAGATAACTAGAAAAACATTGTGAGCTTTTTTTT
>JAXGGT010000162.1:10463284-10488655 GCA_035583425.1 Marsdenia floribunda | reverse complement strand
ATTTATTAATTATTTTTAATGATAATTTATATTTGATAAATTAATTTGGATAAGACAAAAAATTGGAGGAAGGGAGAATTAGAGATGTAGATGGAAGAGAGTGTCTAATCCAGTGACACGTGTTGAATTGGCATCAAATGTTTAGAAAATGAGAAATAGTAGAGGGGAAAAAAAAAAAAAAATTATTTTGGAGAAGGGTTCTCTCTCTCTCTCTCTCTAATCCAAAGCGACACCTAGAATTGAGGATAAGGATTCCTTCTTGATCAAAATTACATGGGTCCCACTCTGCTCATGAGATTGTTTCGTCTTCATATTTTTGGACAACATTGCCATATCTCTTGTATGACCACGATGGTGACACCCTGTTTCAAAAATGTTATAATTTTTTTTTAGAAAATTGACCGATTTAGTTTTCTAACTATTTTCATTAATTAATAAAAGTAATTTTTTTTTTTTAACCTATTAAGTCCTACATCTTTTTTACAAGCAGCCTGTTAAGTTCTTTCGACCAAAATTCATCACATGCCGGGTACGTAATGATTTTTTAAGGGTAAAATTATTTTCTTGAGTATTATAAAACTGTGAATTTAGATTAACTGTAGGGTCTTATAAAACTGTTTTTTTTTTTTTCGTATAAAGAGGACGCTTTGCAATTAGTCTAAGTTCATGTACCCGACACGTGATGAATTTTGGCTGAAAAATTCAATTTTTTGGTCGAAAGGACTTAATAGGCTGCTCGTAAAAAGATGTAGGACCTAGCAGGTTAAAAAAGACTGTAGATTTATGTTAATTAATGAAAATAGTTAAAAGACTAAACCGACCAATTTTCTATATATATATATATATATATATATTTTGTGAAACAAAAACTTATAATATATAACATATACATATATCAAATTACACTAATTAACATCCATACATTTGGATTGTAATTCACCGAAACAAGAATATACATTTATGAAAAAAAAAATTATGAATATGTGTTTTGTAAATATTATTGAAGATCACGAGTTTGATATTTACAATACACGACATATAATAAGAGATAAAGTTAGACTTTGTGAACGTAACTCAGATCGTGAGAGGACCAAGAGTGTTCTTGTAATCACAAGGTGAAAGATATTATGCTATATAAGCAATTGCACTCTACCCCCACACCAGCCAGCTAGGTGCATCAATCTGTTGACCACTTTGGATCAGTACAAATCGTTAAACGCTTTGACACATCTGTCAGTAAAGTACACTTATGCAATCGATGTCAAAAGGTACATATATTTTTTCTTGTCACGTGTTAATTTTTTATTAGTTATTATAAATAATTGTAACTTTTTTTTTTTTTTTTGAAGAGATTTTTCTATAATTCCTGAATATTTTATATTAAGACAAATGATATTCTTGTATATTCTCTTTTACTTAATTATTAAAAGATTGACATCGAAAATAATATCTTAAATAAATAATTGTTTGCAAGTCTTGTGCGGCATTTTCAAGATAATTTAGAGTAAGTTCAACATCTTCATTATCACTCAGAAAATGTTTTCAATCAGACCAAATTTCAAATTACACACACACACACACACATATATATATTAAGGAGGATCGTATATGTCGTCTTTTTTATTTTATTTTAAATTTATTATAATGGATAGTGCTGACCTGAGGTGCAGTTCTAAGAAGTTAATTTGTTTTTTTATTTTTTTATTTAAAATATATATATATATATATATATATTGTATTTCGACCTCCAAACAAAAGTGCAGTTAATGAGAAAGTTTTAAAATTTCAACAAAAGATTGTTGAGAAAATGCCAAAACCACTGCATCAAACATTAATGCATATATGCCCTAACACACTCTTTCTCCTTTTCTTTTTAAGGTTATTATTTGGTTAGTTCAAGTTAAGTATGGACAAAAAAAAAAAGATATTAAGAAAATTGGTTCATAAAATGAAATTCAATTTAACTTGAATATTAATTTGAAAGTTTAAAATAATTATCAAATATAATAGAATTTGTAATACTTCAATCTTACGTCTTAAATATATAAGAATATGTTATAAAATATAAAAATAAATTTAAGTACTAATTATTAATTTGATTTTTTTTTTTTAATATAACAAAGATAATTTTAAATAATTAACCGTCAAATTTTTAATTGCGTCACAAGTAGGAAACGTGACGTCAAGAAGGTGTAGCGTAGTTGGTAACAGTCTAACTTATGATCCGAGAGGTCATGAGTTTGAGATACGACGTAGAAAAAAATACCCCAAATTTCAAAAAAAAAAAAAAAAAAAAAAAGGAGACGTGACAAGATTTAAACGCTATGTGTGTATATATATATTTGAACATAGGAAACACTATATTGAACTATTTTGCTTTTGTTTTTTTAAAAACTGTTTTCTGATTTTTTTTTTTTTTTTTATATCTTGAAAAACATTTTTCAAAATAAAAATGTTATCATATAAATAAATTTATAATATTAATTATTAAAAATACTTTTTAGTATATATATATAAAAACTAATTATAATTTTAAGCAATTTCAAAATATATGTGAGTCAATAAAGAATTTTTCTAATTTAAATAAAATTGTAAGTTTAAAATTGCGATACTATCTATTATAGTCGTTTAAAATTTAAAATCAAACCTTAATTTTCGAAAAATGTTTATCCGATTTAAATAAAAATTAATATAAATATAAATATAATTAATTTTTTTTTAAAAAAATATTAATATAATTAAAATTGATTCTAAAGAATTCAGTGGATACAATTTCAAGGCAATCCTTTTCCATTCTTTTTTCCCCCCTCAAATCCTTCATTTTTACGTTACACAGTATACATTTGCATTTTGTCGTGTGCGTAGATCTGACCCCTCTTTTAATTTTAAGTGGGCCCTACCATTTTTGAGGGCTGGAACTCCAGAACTCTTCAAGCCATCCGCATCCAAAAATATCTGTCTCTATAGAATATGTACAACACACGACCCCTGCCCCCTCCCTGGCCCACTCCACTTTTTTCTCTTATGTGCAGTGTTCAATTCATCCTCCCCTTAACTCAATCCAAGTAGAAAGAGTTTAAGGACGTGTTTGGATTATCACGTTATTAAAATTAAGTAAAGAATTTTTGTTTCTCAATAATTTAGTATATTTGGACAACTAAATTTATCACCTCATAGTTGTAGGCCCACTTTAATTAAATAATATTTATATTACTAATAAAATAATATTACATATTTTTTCACAAAAAAAAAAAAAAATATTATCGTACAAAAATAATCATTACATCTTATAAAACTTATATATTTAATCCCAATTTTTTCAATATAAAATTTATTTTCAAAAAAATTACAGACAATATTCATTTTGAATAAAAGTTTCTCTTAAATAAGTCTTTTTTTTTTTTTTCAAATATAATGGTAATCTAAACACACCCTAATTCTTTCTAAGTAAAATTTTAAATTTAAATTTTGTGTATAGCAAAATAGGTGTTAGAAAGAATTTATCCTAAATTTCTAACTCAATTTTGAATTAGTTAAAGCTTAAAATGGCTATCGATACCAAAAAAATCCATCCTCCCTTTTCTTTGTTTATGGTAGAGACTAAAGAATTCTTACCCAAACTTGATGATATTCATAAATTATATATATATATATATATATATATATATATATAATTTATTTTATACACATATTATCACATTGTAGCGTATTTTAACATTTGACACTATAATAAAATTTAAGTTACTATGTATGCAATAGTTTAAATTTTGAAATTAAAATTTACTTCTCAAAAGAAATTTATCTAATTCAAACAAAAATTAATTTAGATGTACCGATGGTGCAAAGGTGCCACCAATGTTCTAGAATTATGCTTGGGATTAGATAAGAATTATGATAGAATCGAGCCAAAAAAAAAAACTAGTGGATGTTTTTGTAAGATGCCATTCCTTACAGTGTTTTTTGTTAAGGGAGAGGATATGAGATAATAGAAAATGTCAGAATATTAATAAGCATCTTAGAACAAAATCCACACACACAGATATATATATATATATATATATATATATATTATATTCATTTGCACCATTCTTTTATGCATTCGGGAGATCTCATTTTCAAGATCAAGCTACGGCTGTTGTACTTCCTTCTCAGATCAACCACATTATGCGGTACCCCCGGAGAGGAGATATGATTTGAGAATCGCCTAATATATATATATATATATACATAATCAGACACATTTCAGAATCATAGCCTCAACCAAAACAAAAGATGAGATATGCTGTTCGCTACAAGTTGTCTAAATTGGACATCATTTCTTTTTATTTATTTATTTATTTATTTTTAACCTGAAAAACAACTACCGGTGGTGCAAATTCACTTGTTGAAATTCTCAAGCAAGACTGTCTTTTCCGATAATGATTCATAGACCACTAGAAAATCAGGTCTGTGCTTTGCGTTGTTGAAAGTGATCCTCTGGAAAGGAAAAGATTTGAGAGAGATCCCACTACATATGTCTCTATAAACAGCACCCATTCGCCACATACAAAGCAAAGGTGCTCTACCAGAGTCCCCATGATAAGAGGGTATCCTTAATTTTTGATTCTCTCTCTCTTTTTCGCTAAAGCCACGTTACTTCCACTTACACTTCCGCTTTTGTTCAATCTTTCCCTCATTCTTTGACAAAGTCGACACTTGAGTAGCAAAAGAAAGCGTCTCTGTTCTTCTCCTATCATGTTTCCCTCAGCCCCTTATAATTAAAGTTCCCACCATCTCCATTGCAGTCATGGCCTTCAAAATAACTACTACATTCATCTGATCAAAATCAGATAAGGCTTCGACTGGCTTGATGCAATAATGTCCCCTGTATCTTGATGCCTATTTCATTCTCATCTTTCCGGTTCTTTTTCTATTTGCTGAAGCCCCAACATACATGCACAGAACAGAAGTACACTAATGCCACACCCTCCGCGCGGCACCCCCCCCCCCCCCCCCCCCCCCCCCCCCCCCCCCCAAAAAAAAAAAAAAAAAAAGAAGGGGGACATTTCCAATAGATGCGTTTGCCTTAACATTGAATTTTCTTTTTAAATACTGCATTAATAAGGGTACAGGAGAGGTGTTAAGACTAAGGCAAGAAAATAAAGAGAAAATTAGAATGTCCCTCCTTTTTCCATTTTTCTTTTTAATTTTTTTTAAACACTTCTCATTCTTTTGCTACAGACAAAAGATACATCAGAAAATGAAGTGGATGATGTTAGAAAAAATGTTAGTATCTTCACTTAACCTCGAAGCAAATTTCCCAATTCCATGAGGCTGGAAAGCAACTCACTTTTCTTCCTTCAAAAAGTGAACAGTAAGGAGCTTTGAGACTGTGAATCCTTGGAAGGTCTCAACATCAAAGAGCTCTTTCAGCTTTTCATCACACAGAATTCTCCTCTTATCAGATGGGTCCTTCAGTGCACCAAAATCAGAATGAAACATATGAGAGCAAGAGAGAGAGAGAGCATATGTATGGTAAGCAAATAAACTGCTGATTTTTTTATTGATATCTGAGAAAATACCTGCAGGTCGTGTTGTTTTATATACTCCCACATCCTTTTAATGACATCAGAACGTGGCAATGCACTTTCTCCTGTACCAAGAAACTTCACCAAAGCATCAGAAAGAGGAATCGGAGCAAGAAAACCTGAACTTCCACCCCTCTGCTTCTTTTCCTTTCTCTTTGGGTCATCAACTTCTACAGTTCAAAAAGAGGGAAGGAAGAAATTTGCGTCAACAGATACTTTTAACATAACCATTGATCAGAAGCTCCTAAATTGCATGAGCAAGATATTTTTTAAATTTATTTGGTGACATATACGGAATACAGAAACAACTGTTATATATGTCTTCATACAAATTTTAACATTATCTACAAAATGTGAAAGACAAACTTGACTACAATAGCGCACAAGTCTAATAAAGTTGCAAAAGTGACCACTACCACTGGTAGCTAGCAACCAAAAATAATCAAAACATTTGCAGCCATGAAACAGAGTTATTCATAAAATGAATTTTACCTTCTTTACTGCGCTTCTTCTCCTTTGGTGTAGAACCAGCAGCAGCTGAAGGTGCTTGATCCACAAAAAAATAGGGTCAATTTTTCAGGGGAAGCTAACTTGAAAAAAACATTGTATTGTAAATAGAATCTAATATAATCTGGCATAAAAAAATAATCAGTACCGAATGATATAATTCAAATGAATACCCAAGCTTAAGACGAGTTACAGTGGACCAATAGGTTCAAGAGAAATCCTGCGACTGCCAGTCTAGAACAGGTTACTGCTTGTTTGAGAATGGGACTCTGAATAGCTTATACCATAGCAGGCAATTTTATTTGATCATGAATAATTTTCTATAACAGTAATATAAACATAGTTTTACATTATCTATCCTCCTAATTCAAGACAACTGAGGCATTTCGACTTTATAATTCTTCTATCTCATTTCTGAAATCAAATTATCTTCTTCGATTACTATTCAGATAATTCAAAATCTAAAAATGTCTCAATTGTGAATTATGTTTCAAAATCTTCTCTACTCTATTTAATTTTGTTTACTGATCTTAATAAATTCACCTAAGGAACAAGGAAATATATTTGGACAAGCTTTACACACACACACACAAAAAGAGCAGCTAAGCCAAACATGTCACGAGAAAAATGTTATAGAATTTTAGAATTGTAGATAGCAAAAAGAATAATCCTAAAGAAATTACTGTTAAAAAGCAAATGCTAGCAATGGAAACAGTATAAAAAAAAGTTCACTTTGACTCCTTTGAATAATCTTCTGTTTGCTTCTTAAGCAGGACGATATTAGACAGCCATTATTATTTTACTAAATACCAGTAGCAGAAGTATTTTAGGACTAAAATTCAGTTTATGAGTATTTTTCTAATTTCATTTCCTATATACTTTAGGCTTCTACAAGCCTTTTGGTTTCCAACTTGTTTTAGATTTAGTTACTATTTAGTTTCATAGTTATATTGGGTTTAGATTTTGAACATTCTTTAAAAGGAAGCATTAACTAGATAGATAGTTTTGAGTAACATAACAATTTTTATGCAATGAATTTGTCTCTCATAAGCAAGCGAAGACTCAGAAATTTTTCCCTTTTCCTATTGACTATAATGACCCTGCACCACCTTCTCCACAAGAAGGCTCCTATTACTTCAAGTTTTAAATTCCAGTTCACCTTGTCACCGGTCTTTGTCCAATAATACCTAAAGTTCAGGTATAAGTTTAATTGTCCTACCCTTGATCCCAGAAAACCATTTTAAAGAACAAGAATATGGAACTCTTCACACCAGCCACCTGTGTACAGTAATTGATTAACCCTTCTCCACATACTTGCAAAAAAAAAAGAAATCAGTATATGCCCTTTTCATTCAAGCCATCTAGACTGGGATTCCCTACTATCTTTTAGTGTAGAGTTTTTAAGTCAACATGCACTTAAGATCTCATGTCAGAAATACTGATATATGCTTTGACATAGACTAAATGCCCTATAACCAAGGATTCAAAGATTCACGGAGCATCCAGACAAAGATGATCCTCTCTGCTGCACTTAATGAACTTCCATGACTGAAGGTCATGTGACTTCCACATCTTCATTCTGTTTACAATTTTAGATCAACTAAATCACCCTAGCTTGAGTATCACACATAGTGGTTTTCCAAAGAAAGCCCCATTTGAAGTCCAGGTTCCTTGAAAACCAGTTCTCAGTCTTAAGCTTGTCCAATCAGGGAGACTGACGAGGTTCATGACACAAGAGCCCTGTGGGTACATCTAGGATTCTTTATTAGTGCACTAGTCTTTATTTAATCGTTTCAACTGTTAGATTGAACCTCTCCATACTTCCTAAACATCTACATGTGCTAAGCAGTATCCTACCTCAATAGGCAACAGATAATCTCAAACCAGGAAGAAAACAAATAATTATGTGTTGGCAGCTGTAATTATTTCAGCTACAACTGAAGTATGATCTTGGAAATTCCAATAGAAATACTTAGGCTAAAATATTAAACTCCCCATCTCTAAATCGCAAACCTAATATATGGTACCACAAAGAAGAAGTCATTTTTTCTTCAATACTGAAAAAATATTAATATGCAGGAAGAAGTTAGCAAATTAACCAACAAAAAGGGGAGACAGGATCATTTACCACAATCAGCATCCAAGGGCCATATATGCTTTGCTAGTGCCTTGTTCATTTGGAACATATTTATTATATCAACACAAAAAAGGTCCCGTAATATATCATCACATACTATATTCCGTCTATTGGTTGGGTCTTGCAAATTATTTTCTCGAATATAGCTCCATAACTGCTTTACAACCTAAAATTTGGAAAACGGGATTAGTAATCATCAACAAAACTATTTCTTAAGCAATCATATAATTAAAAGTGAAATATAATAGAGAAGACCAGTAGTAAAAAATTGTCACACCTCAGTCCTGGCTAATTCAGGTACACCAGTGAATTTTTGAAGTTCTGGAGAGAGTCTACATAACTTGGAAAATCCACCACCTCCTCTTCTTTTGATGTCCTTATTCTTCTTTTTTGACCTAATAAAATAAAAGGCATCCATATAAAAGCCTAACCATTAAAAAGTTCCTCCCTTTGCTACAGAAGTTTACCAAGCACTAAAGTAGTAACATATGTACAAGATAAAATACCAAGGATTAACACTAATGGCCAGACATTTATCTTCAAGGATCAAAAGCAGCTAATTGTAAAACCTAAAATGAGTAAAACAGTGATACACTGAGAAGAAAATGAACTAATATTGTAGTCATCCATCAGTTAGACCATGGAACAAAAAACCACTGAATTCTCATGGCAAGCACGAACCCAACTCTGACATGTGCCACTGCTATGAGTTCAAAACATAGTCAAGCAACAATTTCATTGAATTTAACTTTTCTCCCCCCTAATCAAACAATCAACAGAAGGCACAGCTTTAATACTCTGACTTGAGTTTATCAAAAAATAGTGTTACCACTATATTCCATGACTCGACATTCATCGGCCCATTTAATCAAAAAGGCACGCATTAACATCTCCATCAGAACCTTCATATGTGCAGTTTTAGTACGAATCATTTTTTTTCGAAATAAAAGATCACTTTTTGGGAAATTTCCGACGTAAAATAACAATGCATTCTCTAACTCATAATATTCAAATCCAGGAGGGAAAAAAAAAAAAAAAAAAAAAAAGCTCATAACATTCAATGGTCCAATCACTCCATAACTTTATACAGAATATACATGGATACGGTTTTCGTACATGTCTGTAAATATTAACTAACCTTCTTTTAGCGGCGTTGTTTCCATTACCGGGTTCCACTTGTCCATCATCAGTTCCACCACTATCTTCGGCTGCCTCTTCATTTCTTTCTTCTTCTTCTTCTTCCGCTTCTCCAGCCTCATTTCCCTCGTTTTCTTGCGCTTCAATCTGATTTTGAAGGTAAAGGTCAATTTGTTCTCTAATAAACAACTTTCTATCCGACAAATCAATTCCGAAGTCCTCCTCTAACTTACGGCGAACGGCGGCCGTGGTCGTAGTGTTCAAGTCCGACGTGCTAAGAAACTCCCTCAGCCGCCCCACTAGCTCCGCCTCCGATACCATTTCCTCCGGTTCGTCCAATGAAGGTTAGGTTAAAAATATCAGAATCAGATAACTATTCCTATTATTATTATTATTATTAGCGTGTAATAACTAATCTGCAAAACTGGGAAAGAGTTGCCCAAATGACCATTTTGGTCTTGCTGAAATATAAAGAGGA
Source organism: Marsdenia floribunda (assembly GCA_035583425.1). NCBI lineage: Eukaryota > Viridiplantae > Streptophyta > Magnoliopsida > Gentianales > Apocynaceae > Marsdenia > Marsdenia floribunda. The sequence continues at coordinate 10,478,829 of JAXGGT010000162.1, read as the reverse complement.
AAGTTGGTACTGGCAGTGGCACGGAGAGACAAGAATGGATAATTTCGGAACTTTACTTTTGTCCGACTGCAGACTATTATAGTTTATGTTAGTTGGGAAGTTACTTTTGCTCACACGTTTCTTTTGATTTTATTATTTTGCCTCAAATAACAATCGATTTAAGTTTTTTTTTTTTTTAAAAAAAAAAATATCCCTCTTAGATAAACTTTCTATATTTATTTTTAAAATACAAAAAAATTAAAATAATTTATATTATTTATAAAATATCATCGAAGATTAATTAATAGTATTCAATTAAAAACAATTAATAGTAACTTTTTATTAAATAACATGACAAATTTTATGGCAATTATTATGAATATTATAAAAGATGATAAAATTAAAAAAAAATGATAAAATTATAAATGATAATAATAAAAAAAAATATCAGAGGCTAAAATTTTCGGTTTTTAAATTAATTATTTGTTTAGAATTTTATTATTTTATTAAATTAGCAATTATGACTTTTTTAATTAATAAAACTCACAATTAGATTTTTAAAGAAATATATTTTGAGAAAAAATAGATAGTAGAGTGGTGTGGTTCTCAATTAAAATGAAAGTCTTGAGTTTGAATCTCAAGAGAGACGGTTCTTGTATCGTATTTCAGTTATACGTTACAATCTCAAAGTATCTTACATAGATCCTTCCAATTATTGGATAAGAATAACTTTCTTACCACTATTTTTCATTTTTTCTGTTAAAATAAAATATTTTTTGATTTAATACCATAACATTTTTGGGTTTCAACTAATTTCTTTAAGTAATATATTGAGTTTGAATATTATGTATGGAAGATGGGTGTTAGGGAGAGGCTCTTTCCAAAAAATTTTTGACATAACTCAATTTTGAGTTAATTAAAATTCAAAATAGTTACGAGTAGATTAACCAAAAAAAACAGAAAAAAAAAAAAAGAAAGAAAAATCGTTTCTTTTGATATTTTTGGTTTATAAGAAAAGATTTTGACGTCTCACACATTATTTATTAATATATATATTTAGTGTACAAGGTCTCTTGAATAAATTTTTTTAAGCCATGTTTATATTCAAACTAATTCTACTCAAGTCGAGTAAGATTCTTACGGGAGGTAAGCTTTAGTCCTAAATTTTCAAATGACTGCATACGTGAGTAGAAGGGTGGTAATATTGAACCCGACACGACAACTCAACACGAACACGACATGAAAAATAGCGGGTTTGGGTTAAAAGTTAGCGGGTTCGTGTCAGAGTGAATCGACCCATTTAAGTTTAATTGTGTTCGGATTGTAAACGGGTTGAACCCGCTCAACCTGTTTCTGACCCGCCAACCCGTTTAAATAATAATTAAATTATTATTATTAATTATTATTAAATTATTTAATAATTTTTATTATTTTTAATTTTAATATTTTTATATAAATAAATTACATAATATTCTTATTTTTATAAGTTAAAATAGGTAAATAATCAGGTTAGCGGGTTGATATCGTATAATTAATGGGTGTTGGTGGTTTTGAATCATATACATATCGTAATCAGGTTGGTAGGTTGATATCGTATAATCGTATTTGGCAGGTTAATGGGTTTTGCATTATATACGTGTTATAATCGGGTTGGTGGGTTAACACGATTAATTTTGGTGTCGTGTTTGAGTTCAATTTTTTCGTGTCATTGCGGGTTCGTGTCAAGTTCGAGTTGACAGACTAAGTTAATTACCTTAACTCAACCCGATACGATTATCATTCCTAAGTGAGTACAATTTTGATCTTGCACCTCACTTAAATGAACACCTTACTTACTAATTAATGAACACCTTACTAATTCACTTACGATTGCAATTACTAGCTTTTATTTTTAGGGGGCGGTTGGATGCTTGAAAGTTAAAATGTAACTTCCTGTAAAAAAGTCCATTATTCAGATGGACGGTCTGACCTTTGTTTTGGTGGAAATTAGTGAAGGCCCAATCTTGTTTGTCCTTATCTTACGTGTTATCTACTTAAGTGGGCTTCCCTCATCTCTAGTAGATATTTTCGTAATGATTGAATTTATTAGCCTCCCATCTGAATATTACAAAAATTATTTGGTTGTAACTACCAAATATATATATATATATATATTAAAATTTTGATGAAATAAATTTTTAAATAAATAAAAATATACACTAACAGCTTTAAATATTTTATTGTAGTTAATAAGACTTAGTTTAGTGGTAGCAGCCTCACTTATAATTTGAGAGATCATAAATTCAAATTTTTTTTAAAAAAAATTACTGTAAAAATGAATAAAAAGTATAATTTAATTAATAATAATTTTATTTATAATGAAATAAATTCAAATCTCCAAATATAAAAAAAAAAAAATAATAAATAAAAATTCACTCCCAAGGAAAAAGACACGTGTAATGTATTTTACCAAATGAATATATTCTTATGCTTTGGGGTGTGGGTTGATGAGATGGCATGTTGTTTTCATTTGGAGTAAGGACAAAAGCATTTCTTCCTTTGTCTCGCTCTTTGTTTTCATCGTCCAAAAAAGTGCAAATTATCCTCGTTTCCTACCCCTTTGGATTCAACTTCAAATTATACTTTCCTTTGTCTTTTTTTTCTTGGTTAAAAGAATTGGCAGGCACTATTTTCTTTTTATTTCTTTATTTATTATTTAAATACATACACACACACACATATATAGTTTTGAAAAATATATATATATATATATATATATATATATATATTAAGTTTTAAGATAAAAATTCCTCATGTGTGCATGCTTAAAGGCTTTTAATTAATGCCCATACTACTATAAATTGTAAACTATCTACATATTTTATATGCCAATTTAATAAATACATACATTACTATTTATGTTGTGAGTCACAGTATTTGATCTGACACAAAATTAGTGAGTTAAAATTGAGAATAATTGTATTTGAGTTAGAATAAATCGAACCCTTTAATAATAATCGTATTAAAATTATGAATGAGCAATCCTCTAATTTATTATTAAATGACTTATTAATTTAATTTAATTTAATTTTAATTTTGAGGCATTTTTGTCTTTGATATATCTTGAACTTATGATCTCTTGAATCATAAGCGAGAATGTTATCCATGAGCTAATCCTTATTGACATTAATTTTATTATTTTAATTTTAATATTTTAATAAATAATTAAATTAAATAATATTAATATTTTTATTAAGTTAAATAAATAAATAATTGGTTAGCAGATTAATATGTGAGTAATCATGTCAGTGGGTTGATGTATTTTGAATTATGAATTTGTAGATTAACACGATTAATTTAATATTATATTGTGACTTATCAAAAAAAAAAAAATTATATTGTGAATAGTAAAAAGTTTTTTAAATTTAAATTTAAATAATAATAAAGAATTTAATTAAATTTTAATATATATTTGGTCAAATATTATAAAAATATTTAGTTCCGATTTAAAAGTAATGAATAAAATGAACTATGGTATTGTTCATATGAGTGTATTTAAAATAATAAGAATAATATTAAAGAAGGCTTAACTCAATTCATAGTAATTTGAGTTATAATTCCAAAGATTATGAATTTAATAAATGTCAAAAACAAAACTATTTTATATTTTAAATATATATATATATATATATATATATATAATTTAATTTAAAAGTTATTCATTAATAAATATTAATTAAGTGGATATTAAGAGTAAAATATTAATAAATGTAAAGAAATGCATATACATGTCAGGTAATGAATGCTTAGTTCAACTAAAAATTTTCAGGTGGATGATTATTGTCAATTATCATCAAGAGATAAGATCTTATCGCGCCGTCGTTTTCTCTACGAAGATGACACCAAACGACATCTTCACCTGTCGTTTCTATCTAAAGCCATCACACTCTTTCTTCCCCCATTGTTTCCTTGTCAACGTCACCCCGCCTCCCCAGTCTCACAGATATTATTGAGTTGAAACCAGAAGCCGACCTCGTCCTCTCTTTCTCTCTCTCTCTCTCTCTCCCATTTTCCTTTTTATTATTCTTTTAAAAGAAGAAGAAAGAAAAAATACAAAAAAAAATCTTCTCTTTCTTTTTCTATTTCTCAAAGTTAGGAGACCGGAGTTGAAGGAAACCCAAAAAAGGAAAGAGAAGAGGAAAAAATAGGAAAAAAAAAAAAAAAAGGAATAAATAAAAACAACAGCAAAAGTACTAAAGTAACCGCCTCCCAAAATTTTCTTATCCATTCCAATAGGTCTAGTCATCCGGAGGGCAGAGCTGTCATTTCATATCCTTTGCCGATCTCCCAATTGGATTTTGAGTCAAAACCAGCAGCCACTGATATTCTCCTCCTGATAACCTGTGTCACCGGGGTTTTTTTTTTTTTTTTTTAAGTTGGGTTTTGTTTTCAACGTCGGCGGTGGTTTGATGGAAAACTGTTCGTGAGAGCTCTCTGTCTAATGTCAATTTATTTGTTTTATCTCTAGAAGTGAGGCGGAAGTGTTCTTCATTAACTTGTCGGAAAAATGGATCGTGCGCCGATGACTGTGACTCCGGGGCTGGATATGCCGATCATGCACGACAGCGACCGGTACGATTTCGTCAGAGATATTGGCTCGGGTAATTTCGGAGTTGCTAGGCTTATGAGAGACAAGCAGACTAAGGAGCTGGTTGCTGTTAAGTACATCGAGCGAGGTGAAAAGGTTAGTTTCGTGATTCTGTTCTGCTACTTCAACTGTTGATTTACTGAATGATTTTTGAGATGCGTGATTAAATTTGGCTGTTTATTTTCTGATTGCTGTTGGCACGATTATGGTTTTTTTTTTTTTTTTTTTTTTTTTGGTGAAAAAAAAAAAAAAAATTATTTATTGAGTGGTTTGTTTTAAAGGAGCTTACCTTATTTGATTAACTTAAGGAGGTCGCTTTTCTGTTTCGATAAGTTGGTTGTGGATATTTCGGGAAATATTCTTTTCCGGTCATTTTTCATTTACAAACGTTTTGTTTCCGTCAATTTTTTAAACTTATCAGTTAAACCTCTTGCGAAATTGATTGTTCTAATTAGGTTTTGATCCTCTTCTATGTTTGGTTGCTGAATTCTCAACTGGACTAGATGTTGGCGAACTTTCAGTGCTAGGCTATAATTGGGCTTTGCATCCAGAGTTCGCGAGCTCATATTCTTAACGTTACAAATTCAAATTTACATGGGTGGTTGTAGTATGGACAATACTAGTTAATGATTGTGGTTAAACAATAACTTGAGCCCTTGAGCGTTGTCTGCCTAGACATGGTTATAATCTTTCTACTCATACTGAAGAAGCGTTTCCTTCTAGAGTTTTTAACACTTGGAGAAATCTCATGTGAATTATATTTCAAATTTTGTCAATCTCTGACTCATGAGCGAAAGTGAGTAAGTACCTGTATTAAAGCCTTGGCCATCATTTCATGCCTAACTAGCTCATCCTATATAAAAATGTATCAGTTTCCTTTTATGTTCAATCCCACCTTTTCTTTTCTGTTAAACCTACTAGTCTTCTGAATTTTTGTACCAAAGGGTCCATCTTGTATCACCATAGAAAACTTATGCACCATTAGCTTTTTGAGCCTGATTGATAAACAAATTCCATTCTCTAGATGTGCTGATTTAAATTATAGTTAACAATTCTTTAAGCATCTTACTCACCGTATTTGAGTATAACATTTTAAAGTATGCATATGTTTGAATTTGCACGTGATAATGAAAATTTGACATCAAATCATAGATATTTCAAATTGATGTTATATAGCTACAGACAATATGGAAACCCTAATTCTCAGCATCAGCATGTGTCGAGATGGAATTGCAGTTAAATTTTCAGCTCATTTAAAATTTACCCTTTCACACGTGAGCTGAACTAACACTAGGAGAATTCCAATAAATGCAGCTAAGCCAATACTCAAATATGGGTCCTCCCACTTTAATACCACGTTAAATTCCACATGATCTAAAAGTTGATAGAGAAGATTTTAATTTATACACTTAACACAGATAATGCAGAAAATTACAGTATTGCAATAGAATGCTGAGGGTTAATAATGGTTTTATCAAAAGGAGGAGAATGTGCGGGACACGGGCAATATTTGTCATGAAGGTCTGTGGTTGGCTTTAATTCATCAGTGCTTTCTGTTTTACATGTTGTTATGAGCCTGTGTATGCTTCACAGAACGCTATAAATACTAAGTAGTTTTAATTGTGTGATTGCTGACATTTCTGAAATTGTTGATTCCAGATAGATGCAAATGTGAAGAGGGAGATTATTAATCATAGGTCCTTGAGGCATCCGAACATTGTGAGGTTTAAAGAGGTCTGTTTGGTGTTGCCCTTTTTTATTTTTAAAAAAAACTTATTTTTAAAAAATGAATTGAGTTCAAAATTGTATTTCAGGTTATTTTAACACCAACTCATCTGGCTATCGTGATGGAATATGCTTCTGGAGGAGAGCTTTTTGAAAGAATCTGCAATGCTGGGCGCTTTAATGAGGACGAGGTTCTTCCTGCATTCTTCATGGTTTTTAGTTTTAGTTCTTATTTCCTGCATGCTAGGACTGCTGTAAAAACTCTATTTTGTACTGCAGGCTCGCTTCTTTTTCCAGCAACTTATATCTGGAGTTAGCTACTGCCATTCCATGGTATTGTATCTCATCTTAAGAACTTCTTTTCAATGTTAGCTGATGTGCATTCTTGCAACCCTTCTGACTAAAAGGGAAGAAGAGAGACACATAGTCTTGGTAAATAGTTCTTTTCTGACATTTTTTCTTTCTTGTTGAAGCAAGTATGTCATCGTGACTTGAAGCTGGAGAACACATTGTTGGATGGTAGTCCTGCTCCTCGTCTAAAGATATGTGATTTTGGATATTCAAAGGTACAACGGGCTTTCTTATGATGGTTATTCCAGATCCCTGTTATGTTCTTATGGGTGTTTGTTAATCCGATTGTTTCCCTTCTGTTGCTATCATTTCCTTGATGGATGGCTTTCAGTCTTCTCTTCTGCACTCACAACCAAAGTCAACTGTGGGGACTCCTGCTTATATTGCTCCAGAGGTGTTATTAAGGCAAGAATATGACGGCAAGGTGAAACCAAGTTTTTTATCAAGAGTTATTTCATGGATTGATCAGATATTGCATGTATATTCAGTTTGGCCACTCTTGAGTGTCAAAACTATTACACTTTCTTCTGCGAGCATTCAGCGCCAGCTGCATGAAAATCATTACATCATACTTTTCAGCAGTGACATGATAATATATGATATTTCATGGCCTTCTCTCTCATTGTTTCTAGAGATTTCATTTCTCTCTTCTGCAGGAGACTTTATTATTAGTTTTTCTCTGTTTGACACTTCGTAGTAATTTCTGTTGGGTGCTGAAGACTCATTTGTAAAATGAATTATGTTCTTGATTTATTATACTTTATGACCATTAGAAATGGAGGAATAGAAGAAATCAAGTAAATAATAGCATTCAGAAAAATTTTGCTTTAGAATTATTTTAGCTTGAAGTCTAGATTGTATTAGGTTTTGAAGCAGGCAGGCAATTTAAAGAATTACTTTTCTTCCTTTCTCATGTCAGCGAAGAACTTTATGCAGGTTAGACATTGTTTAATCCTAATTCTACATGGTCGCAATTCATATTAAGTGCTATGTTCTGTTTCCCTGCCAGAACTTGTTTATCCTTTCTGCAAATTTTTTTCTGATTTCTGAAGCCAGAGGTTTTGGAGACCTGTCCTGGATGTGCTCATTATATTAGAGGTTGAAAGGACCTAGATTTCTGCATATTCTTCTTCATTTCTATAGATCAGCTATGCCTGAGAATGATATGTTCTATTTCATCTCTATTCATTTCTTGGCCATCTGTGCCGATTGAGATCTATGAGCTGAATATCTACTGGGATGACTTCAATACATTTGTGCTTGTAAACGATCTTTGAAAAAGAGCTGGTTATTCACTATACCTCACGTGTTTTCACTCTTCCAGATTGCAGATGTCTGGTCATGTGGAGTGACACTATATGTCATGTTAGTTGGTGCATACCCCTTTGAGGATCCAGATGAACCAAAAGACTTTCGGAGGACAATAAATGTATTTAATCAGTCTGATTATCATTTTGTGCATTTCACACTTCTGCCTGGGGGGGTTCCGGGGGGGGGGGGGGTGTGTGTTAGTGAAGACAGATTTAATTCTGTTATTTTCTTTGTTTTCAGAGAATTCTTAGTGTTCAGTATACAATTCCAGATCACGTGCAAATATCTGATGACTGTCGCCATCTTATTTCAAGAATCTTTGTTGGAGACCCTACCCAGGTTAGTCCTTCTAGTTTCGAAATAATTATATAAATTCAGGCTAACTCCTGAAAATCTCCAGTAGTACAGCTAGATATTTCCATAATCTGTTCTTTTATTGGTTCCTGTTTTGATCAGGAGGTGGTTACTGTGTTTAGTAACCCAATTATATAATAGTTCTGGTTTGAAAACATTTTATAGGTTCAGTTCTGCTTTGGGGTAGTTTCCACGAATGATTCCATCTATTTCTATTGGATATTATCTTCTAAAATTTCTATTGGGATTTCCTGTAATTTATGATGGCATGCGTTCTTTTGCATCTTCTAAACAAATTAGTAGCAAGATGTTGCAGAGCAACTCTGAGTGTGTGAACAGTATTAGATCAGCTGGAGCCTCACAACATGTTATTAACTCTTGAAACAGAGAATCACCATGCCTGAAATCAAGAACCATGTTTGGTTTTTAAGAAACCTTCCAGCAGATCTGATGGATGAAAATTCCATGTTTGAAGAGCCTGACCAGCCCATGCAGAGTTTAGATGTCATCATGCAGATAATATCTGAGGCCACCATACCACCTGTTGGTCTCTATAACCTGGATATATTAGATGATGACATGGAGGACCTGGACTCTGATGATCTTGATGCTGATCCTGATTTAGACATCGATAGCAGTGGAGAGGTGATATATGCAATGCCAGATTAGGACGAAAGCCTTGCACTTAAGGCTGTACAAGCATTAGAGCATGGGGAATTTGTCTAAGAAAGTGGCATCTGTTAAAGTTGGTGATGGCATCATGATTTAAGTCTTATCATCTTTTTGTTACAAGGCTTTCTTATGCAGCTATTTGTATCTTTCATCTGGGAAGGAATTTGAGTTCACCACATGAGAGGAGGTGGATGGTCTGGTTACCATTTTTTTGCAGCTTGATTAAGTTGTCCGTGACATAATGAACCCCGCCAAGTGTTGTTGGTTTGTTTACATTTTATAATGTTCTTGTATCTTTATGTTGTCTGTTTTATATCCAAATATGTGTACTTATGGATACTGTAAGCTATACCTTGTACTGCGGCTATTCAAGAGTTGTTATATATAGAATTTTCCCCCCTCTGTGTAGACAGCTCCGCCATATTACCGCAAAAAGTTGTTTTATGAACTCATTATTTGCTGTCCAAAAATTCATATGCAAGTTTAAATTGACCTTCCGATGCTGATTTTGCTTGGGTCTTCTTTTATCTGGTCATCTAATTTTTTGTCAAGTCATCAATAGTTTTTATATATTTATTACGCAGCTGTACCTGTTGATGGTGCCAAATCTTACGCCTTTTGGAATGATGATTCTTGGTTCTTTTCCACTTTTATTGAACAAATGATGGATCGCCCCAGATTTTAGAGCTGACAGAAGGCAAGTGCTATCATAAATTTCTATACATTCTCTGGTGTGGTAAAAATCCTTAAACACGACCGAGGACTAAAAGATGAGTTTAAGGATAGAAAATTCCTATTTCGGCTTTTGAGACAGCTTGTGACAAATCCTCCACCTAAAAGATGAGAGATTCAAGGGACTTTATCCCGTATTAATTTATGATGGTCAAATTAGTTTTTTTTGATAATGTTCATAGAGAAAATAAGAATGAAGATTTAGGGTTTGTATGAAACAGGAGAAAGCATTTGCCTGAGTTGATAAGAACATGCCCTGTTTGGTGAGAAGAGGTCCTTTTATAGGCGTGTGAGGTTATTCTTTGAGATTTGTGTTCCTAGACAAATGTTCATTGAATTCTCTTTGATTTATTATTATATTGCTACCTGTCCCATTCATGGATTTCAAATTAGTCTTTAAAATAGAAAATTTTTCAACCACTTACGTGTGTGTGACGGTGTATGTCAGAAGAGTCACATCAAATTAATTGTGTCAAGTACGTCTTGCAAATTAGGATAGTGAAGTCGTCTTTGGATCGAGGTCGAGTTAAACCTTATGTGCTGGTCATACTGTTGAACTCGACCATTGAGTTGATTTCTACAATCCACCCTGTATAGAACAATCAGTTTACTTTGTCAAGGTTGGATGCACAGATGTCAAAGTGCCTGTGGTCGAAATACAACACTTGTAATCGTTTGATTTTTTATTTTTGACCGTATTATCCACTCATTCTCTCTTACTAATTTAGTTGATTTTCCCGGAAAATGTCTACCAGTGTTCTCCTTTTTGTTAATTTTTAAATTCAAACCAGTAAGCAGTTGAGGTTGGCATCTCTCTACCCCTGTAATAAAACTTTAATCAGAGTAAAATTAGGAAAGTGGATGGATAGTTATAGTTATTATTATTATTATTATTTTATGAGTATAGAGCACTCTAGACGTTGAGAATGGAAATATACCTAACTACCCGAAAAAAAAAAAAAAAAAAAAAATGATCATTTTTATATTTATTTAAAAAGTCATCTTTGCCCATGATACATTCCCTTGGTTTTTTTTTTTTCTCTCTTTTTGTTCGTCTTCCCAGCCCCAGGATTCTCCAATATTGAATACTGATGGCGAAGGGACACATAGTTTCCAAGAATAAGCGCAGTGCTGCCACTGCTGGTGTCAAAGACTAATGAATGAAACCGAATCTTGCAGCCATGAAATTGAGGCGGGTGCATTTTCGAGCACGAATGAGATATTTAACTCCTAGCTTTTGTTCTTTATCTCGGCATCCAGGTGCAGCCTCGACATCCCCGAAGCCCCAGTTAACTCAAAAGACATTTCCGGAAAGAACCTTCTTTAAACCAGATTCTAATAATGGACAATCACTGGTTAAACGTTTGTGTAGAGACAACAAACACAAAGAAGCCATTGAAATTCTATGCCAACGAAATAGATTAAAAGATGCAGTCGAGTTACTTGAACAACATCTTGATCGCCCTCCTGCAAGTATATACGCTGTCCTTCTGCAATTTTGCATCCAAGAGAAAGCTTTACGGGAAGGTGAAAGAGTCCATAATCACATAAGACTAAGGGCTCTCCAACCTGGGATCTTTCTGTCTAATCAGATTCTTCATCTGTACTGCAAATGTGGTAGTCTTGAAGATGCATATAAGGTGTTCAACGAAATGGGTGAAAAAGATTTGTGTTCGTGGAACATGTTAATCTCCGGCTACGCGAAAATGGGTCGAATTGATCTTGCGAGAAGATTTTTTAATGAGATGCCCGAAAGAGATAATTTCTCATGGACTGCAATGGTGTCGGGTTATGTTAAGCATGACATGCCCGAAGATGCATTAGAATTGTACAGATTAATGCAAAAGCAGGACACTTTCGGGCCTAGTAAGTTTACAGTTTCCAGTGCTCTCGCTGCTGCTGCTTCTATACAGTCTTTACGCTTGGGTAAAGAGATTCACGGTCATATTGTTCGGTCAGGACTGGATTCAGATACAGTGTTGTGTAGTGCTCTATCTGATATGTACGGAAAATGCTGTAGAATAGATCAAGCAAGATATGTTTTTGATATGACATCTGAAAGGGATGTTGTATCGTGGACAGCAATGATTGGTAGGTATTTTGAGGGTGCGAGATGGGAAGATGGCTTCTTGCTGTTCTCGGGATTGGTAAATTCTGGGATTAGGCCTAATGATTTCACTTTTGCTGGGGTTCTGAATGCTTGTGCGAAGCAAACAGTGGAGAGCCTAGGTAAGCAGGTCCATGGTTACATGACAAGGTCTGGATATGATCCAGTTTCCTTCGCGACAAGTGCTCTTGTTCATATGTACTCCAAGTGTGGAAACATGGATAGTGGACATAAGGTGTTCACGATGTCGCCAAGATCTGATTTGCATTCCTGGACGTCATTGATATGTGGTTATGCACAAAATGGCCAACCCCATGAAGCTCTTAGGTTATTTGAATCCTTGCTTGAAACTGGTATTAAGCCTGATGAAATCACTTTCGTAGGGGTTCTCTCTGCTTGCGCCCACGCCGGTTTAGTTGAGGAAGGGATTGAATATTTCCAGTCAATAAAGGAGAAACATGGATTAACTTACATACAAGATCACTATGCTTGTGCAGTTGATCTCCTGAGCCGTGCTGGCAAATTTGGAGAAGCAGAAGACGTAATAAAAGAGATGCCATTGCCCATGAAAGCTGATAAGTTCCTGTGGGCTTCTTTACTTGGTGGTTGTAGAATATATGGAAACCTTGAACTTGCAAAGCAAGCGGCAGATGCATTATTCGAAATCGAGCCAGAGAACGCAACCACCTATGTCACTCTTGCAAACATTTATGCCAATGCTGGCAAGTGGGGCGAAGTGGCAAAAATAAGAAAAGCCATGGATGGCAAAGGATTGGTGAAGAAGCCAGGGGTGAGTTGGATTAATTTGAGTAGAAAGATTCACGTTTTCATGGTTGGAGACAAATGCCATGACAGGAGCGAGGAAATTTATGCATTCCTTGATGAGCTCTCAAAGAGAATGAAATTAGAGGGTTATGTTCCTGATACGGATTCTGTGCTACATGATGTTGAGGAAGAACAGAAGGAGCAAAATCTCTTCTACCACAGTGAGAAACTTGCGGTGGCCTTTGGAATCATTGCTACTATTGAAGGGACACCGATCAAAGTTTTCAAGAATCTAAGGACTTGCGTTGACTGTCATACAGCCATTAAATTTATTTCCAAGATATCAGGGAGAACAATAATCGTTCGAGACTCAGCTAGATTCCATTATTTTGATGGTGGAAGCTGCTCGTGTAAGGATTATTGGTAGGTAGGTATAAATAATAACCTGCAGAAGAGAATGGCTTTTCTTACCTGCCCGATATTTTCCCTGAATTGAGAGGGTTTTTGCCAAGTTTAACCTTGTTTTTCAACTTAACTCCGTGAATAACCCACTTTTAAAACAATGGATATTTCTAGCCTATACGCACACGGGACATGCGTTTTTAAATAATTAATGCACATTTGGTGTACGTTTTCCCTAAATTTAAAATTCAAAAAAAAAAATTGCCAGGCGTACATAAAAATCACATGCAGCATGCGTTTTTGAGTCCAATCAACAAATTAATCGCACGCCACATGTGTGTTATCTACCAGGCGTCCATGTCACCAAACAAATGCACGTTGGATGTGCGTTTCCACTTTCTCAAATATCACACCCACTTCCTTTTTATTTCTCATTTTGCTTTGTTTCTCCCTTCCGTTTCTTCCTGCGTTTTTTTTCTTCTCCATGGAGGAAGAAAATGGAGGAGATCTTGAAAGAAAATGGAGATGCGAGTCAAAGAGCCAACACTTTAAGGGAATGTGTTTCCGCAGAAACAACTGTGCATATGTCTGCCAGACTGAAGGGTTTACCGGTGGCCACTGCCGAGGCTTCCGTCGTCGATGCTTCTGCACTAAAAACTGTAAATAATTAATTAATTCCCTTCTCCAGAGGGAGGGAGTCATGCATGGTGATATATATATCCAAGATAAATTAAGATCAAAAGTATCTCTTAATTTGGACACACCAAACTTCATATGGATTATGTCTTGTCTCAGTTGTGTCTTCTTCTTCTTTTCTTGAGTTGTATGTAATCTCCATGAAACTGTGCAGCTTTTTCCTTCCGCTTGAGTTTTATGAATTAATGACCCTTTTTTTGGGTTTTTTTTTGCCTTTTTCTTTTTTCAAAACCTAATTAGTCAAATTTAGAGAAAGAGAAATGAGGAAGAAAATGAAGGAGATCTTGAAAGAAAATGGAGAAGAAAAAAAACGCAAGAAGAAACGGAAGGGAGAAACGAAGCAAAATGAGAAAGAGAAATGAAGTGAGTCTGATATTTGGGAAAGTGGAAACGCACATCCAACGTGCGTTTGTCTGCAAATATGGACGCCTCTAGATAACGCACATGTGGCGTGTTAATTTGCTGACTGGATTGAACAACGCACGCTGTATGTGCATTTTTGTGTACGCGTGGCATTTTTTTTTTTTTTGAATTTTAAATTCAGGGAAAACGCACACTAAGTGTGCATTAATTGTTTAAAAACGTATGTCTTGTGTGTGTATAGGCTAGAAATATTTATTGTTCCAAAAGTGAGTTATTCACGGAATTAAGTTGAAAATTAGGGTTAAACTTGGCAAAAACCCGAATTGAGATAAAAGAGAAACCATATGCCAAGACCTTCCTTCTCTAATCTCAACCAAGCTTTAGTTTTATCATTTTAGACTGGCAAATTGGTATAAATAGTCCCCAAATTATAGTCATTTGGTGGCATTGGTCTTTGAATTAATTTTTTTGTGACATTCATCCCTGAATTATGTTAAATTGTGTGAGATTAGTTCTTCCGTTAAAAAGTTCTCTTATCCTACCGTTAATTTAAAAAAAAAAAAAAAAAAACACTAAGGGCATTTTAATAATTTCACAATAACATTATATATTTTTATCAATAATATATTTTTCTTTTATATAATGTTATTGTGAAATGATTAAAATGTCCGTGGACAAATATTTTTTTGAAATTAACAGTGGGATAATAAAAATTTTTAACTGAAAGATCAATCTCACACAATTTAACATAATTCAAGGACCAATGTCACAAAAAAAATAATTCAGTGATCAATACCACCAAATGACCATAGTTTTGAGTACCATTTATGCCAATTTGCCTTTTAGATTAGAAGAGAGATGCAAAAATAAAAAATGGGGGAAAATAAAAAAGAAAGGGAATTGAACCCGACGTGAATCGAACACGCAACCTTCTGATCTGGAGTCAGACGCGCTACCATTGCGCCACGGATCCACATGTGATTATGGATCACTATAAATTTATTTTGACTATAAAATTATTACATAATGGTCATTTTTTATTACATAATATATTAAATGCATTTCTTTAAATATTTAAATTATTTTATAAAATTATTAATTTTATTATAAAATTAAATTCGATAAAAAAAGCTAATTTTACTTTTCCTTTCATTTTTATCTTATTAATGATTCATTTGATATATATATATCTATTATTTAAAAAAAAGAAAAGAATTCACATTAAGTTTTAATAAAAAAATTATATATTTATTAACTAATAATCTTTTTATCTCAAAAAAAAAAAAAAAAAAAAAAATCTTTTTGACACATTATTTTATATTAAAAAAAAAAAATGCTTAAACAATTATTTTAATAGTTGAACTTACTTTTTTTTTTTTTTAAAGACAATTTCAAAACATACTTCCAAATTAATAGCTACTTGTAGCATTTAAAAATAAATAAATAAATAAATAGGGTCAT
>JAXGGT010000162.1:10414322-10425910 GCA_035583425.1 Marsdenia floribunda | reverse complement strand
CCTGCCTGATTGGTATCTTCTCCTTTTATTTATTTATATTTTCTTTATTGAGAATTTTGTACTAAGAATACTCATCAGTAGTGTGCATATATGTTAAATTGAGTTAAATACCACCTACTCTAAAAGCTTAAGCTTATAGAGAGAGGTTAAATTTATCCTCTTAATAATATATATTTGTGTATATGTATCCACCATGACCGACGACCATCACATCCACAGGAAAGGTAAAATTCAAGAAATTGTGGTTCCCACAACAATGTGTATGTGTGTGTGTGTGTTTGGTGAAGAAAATCATTACTGATGGATGGAGGAATAGAATTCATATCCTCGTCAAAGAAAGGAAAATGCAATGGATAAGGGGCTACTCAAGTTTTTGAGAATTGGTTACACATACAATCATAGTTTATTATAATGACGTATGCATTCAATATGATAAGGTTTTAAAAGAAAAATATATTTACTATTATAAAAATATATATAAATTATTAAAGTATTTTAACTTTTAATCCTAACCATTAACTTGATACTTAAGTTAAAAATCTAACTTCAACAACCCCTAATTCAAATGCAACAGCTGGTTTTGGAAATAATGATTACCGAAAGATAGGGTAATATATTGATTTCGACATAAAGTAATACAAAATTAATAGCTTAGGATTGAGAATTAACAGATTTAGGTTAGAGCACGTTGAACTATTTAATAATAATTATATTTGAGTTATAAATGGGTTGAACCCGTTTACATAATAATTAATTTTTAATATATTTTTTTAATTATATATTATAATTTATTATTACATAATTTATCAGTTTTAATTATTTTTGAATTTTTAAATATTGTATATAATTAAATAAAATAATATATTAATATTTTTCTAAGTTAAATATGTTAATAATCATGTTAGCAAGTTATTATGGGGTAACCATTTCGACAGGTTAATGTCTTTCGAATTATATATGTTTCATACTCCGATTAACATATTAACACGATTAATTTTCGTGTCGGGTTTGAATTTAACTTTTTTGTGTTGTTTTGAATGTGTTGAGTTCAGATTAATGTTTTAAATGTAATTACTTTTAATTCAATCTAACACAATTACACCCCCACGGAAAGATCATATGTGTAGGACCTGTTACGGCAGAAAATCCGATCAAATTGACGCCAGGTCAACAATGACAGGAAGATAAAAGCTTTCTGATGTTTATAAACAATTTGAGGAAGCATGTTTCACAAATTGTTTATTACACTAATGATATTTGAATAGTAACACCTCAAAAAATAGTAATAATCAATTATTGAATATTTAATTAGTATTACAAGTAAAATATAAACTTTTAATTTTAAATAATTTTATTCTTAATTAAAAGTTAAATTAGTCTTTACACAAAGGTAAATAAATACACCTCCATGTTTTTATATATATAGTATTAAATTTAATAGACGGATTAGATTAGGTCATACAAGATATATAGCTATAACAATTAATCAAAAGAATGCAGGAAGCAGATTATGTAGTCCTTATTGTTAAACTGACACGTGTAATAACATACTAGAAAAAATTGTCATTCTCTTAAGATGGATTACTAAAATCAGTACCTCTACTTGATGAAGCATCCCACAAACTATCTCGATTATCCTGTTAACTTTCTCCTTTTATAGTAGCTATGAAGCATCAATTATAGACTAAGATAAGATATTAAACTAATAAATAAACCTTTCTTTTTCAGAAAAAAAAAAAAAATATATTTATGATTAAATACAACTTTTATTAATAAAGAAAAGGTATTTTTATTCAAAGGTAATGGAGAATACTAATCTAATAAATATTGGTTTAGATAAGATCTTTGCAATTAAGACAAAAAACATATTAATCAATAATAAAATCATCTCATGTAAATCTATAATAAGTTATTTAACATAGAAAGCTTGATTTCGTTTCTTCTTTCATCACCAAACCCAAAGATTGTCAATGATGCATAAGAGCATCTAAGAAAAAGTCAAATATGTAACAAGGAGCCAAACATATAAATAATAGAGAAAATTCTTGTATATTAACTGGATAAAAAATATAAAATAAAAATAAGGAAGAAATGGAGGGGAAGAGAGAGAGCGAAGTGGTTTGTCCATAAACATAGCTGTGTTGGATTAAAAAAAAAAACAAAAAAAAACAAATCACGGTCTCTGGATTATTGGGTCAACATATGAAGTTTGGTAGTTGCCAAGAATTTTAGGGCGGGCATGGAACGGCAAGGAGGGGATTTGCCTTTCGTAGTGTGATGCCGAACTTCTCATCCATGTCGAGGTCTTTTGGTGCAACGCCACCCTTGACCTTCCAATTAAATGAGTTTAGTAGCGAACCAAGAATTACAGGAATGGTCCTGATCGCTAGTGGCAACCCAGGGCATATTCTTCTGCCAGCACCGAAGGGGATCAGCTCGAAATCCCTGCCCCTGACATCCAATTCTGAATCTAAGAACCTCTCGGGTTTGAATGCTAAAGGATCCTCCCAAACTGTTTCGTCTCGACCAATTGCCCATGCATTCACTAAAACTCGCGACCCCTTTGGGACCCTGTATCCACACAATTCAACTTCCTGCTCCACTGTGCGAGGAACCAATAATGGAGCTGCTGGGTGTAACCTTAAGGTTTCCTTCACAACGCACCACAAATAGGGAAGGCGCGCAACATCAGTTTCCTCTATCGCCTTTCCTTTGCCAATTATTTCTGCAAGCTCAGATTGGGTTTTCATCATTTTATCTGGGTTTCTTAGCATCTCCGCCATTGCCCACTCCAATGTGTTTGAAGTTGTATCCGTCCCTGCTACAAATAGGTCCTGTACACAACGTTAGATTGTCAGAAAGAAAATGGAGATAAATCAAAGAATTAATTAATTAGAAAATAACAACTCAATAAGAGGAGGAGAAACTACAAACCAAGCACATATGTTGGATTTGGTTCTTATCAATCCCTTCGGGGCTTTCTTGGTTGTTAGTAAGAAGGACATCTAATACGTCGCTGTTTTCATCTCGGGATCCTGTCTGCTCCAATCTTTCATCGACGAGACCGCCTAAAAGCTTCATGACCTTCTCAAAGTGAGCTTCCATTCGCCTCCTCATGCCTTGAGGGTCAAACATGGTGAGGACAGGGAAGCAGTCAACCAAGTTGGCCTTGCCAGCTTCCTCCAGGATAGTCCCCACTGAGTCCTTGAATTCTTTTGCAGAATCCGAATAAGGGTCTGCCAAATCCTTGGAGAAAATAGTGTTAGACAATAAATTCACGGAAGTCCTGAAAACAGCTCGGCCGACGTCCACTGTTTCCCCAGTCTGACAATGTTGATGGCAATAGGCAATGAGCTCCTGGACCTTTTTTCGCCTTAGATTCTGGTTAGCGTCGAGTCTGTTACAGGAAAATATGCAAGAGTTCATGATTTTCCGAAGGTTCCTCCACCGGGAAGTAACAGGTAGCCAGACGACCGAGAACCGAGAGTGATCGAATGCATGAGCTACATCCGGTACTGATCTGTTAGAGAAAGCTAAATCTTGCTTTTTCAGAACTTCCTTGGCCGTGCTTGACGAAGAAATGACAATTGTAGTTATGTAGCCTAATTTCAGGCTCATGATCGGACCGTATTTCCTGGAGAGCCTGGCAAAGGACTGATGAGGTTGGTCACCAAGCAAATGGAGGTTTCCGATAATCGGCAGTGGAGCCGGCCCCGGAGGAAGCTTCTTGAACTTCTTCCATAGATAACATAGTCTCTGATAGAGAGTTAAGGTGAACAGTATCCCTAACACTATGCTAAGGGAATGCATGATCTTTTACTCTATATCTCTCTACACAGATTTTCGATCTTGATAATATTATTTGCAAAGAAATGATGGAGTAATGTACAGACAAAGCCTCATGAACTAATCATGTATGTATATATATACACTCATTTATCATGAAAAAAAACAAAAATGGTGTAAAAAAGTAGCAGCATCATCGGTCATTGCCAAGAGAGTGTTGAGGAACCGTACGTTGTTGTGACTTGTGAGGATAAGCCATGTGAGTGGACTAAATAATCACCACAGAAGTCTCCATCGGGACATTGGACTGTTCCCTGGAAGCTACGCTTGCATTTTGGATAATTCACTACGTATATATTTTTGATTCTTCTCAATGATCCATCGCTATAAACTATTCTTTTATTATTTTTTTATGTATATATATACGTCTGTTAAATTTGCACCTTTGAATCACTGTTTTACTG
Source organism: Marsdenia floribunda (assembly GCA_035583425.1). NCBI lineage: Eukaryota > Viridiplantae > Streptophyta > Magnoliopsida > Gentianales > Apocynaceae > Marsdenia > Marsdenia floribunda. The sequence goes on along the minus strand of JAXGGT010000162.1, from coordinate 10,421,660 downwards.
CACATCACATTTTTCCCACAAAAAGATTTTTTTCTTTTTAGACCTATTAATTTCAAGACATACACGACTTCACTCTCTTCAATGTTTATGCGGTGCACATCTCTTACCAAAAAGCTCTTCTTTTCAAGAAATGTTTTAGTAGAGAATATAGAAATCTTATTTGTTTTTATTTTTGTCTTTAGTGTATTATGTAATTGTTTTACATATACATTATTATTATTATTACTTATTTTCTTTTTAGAGCTGTAAGAAAGGCAATTACCAAAAAACAAAAAAAATAAAAAATAGAGCTGTAAGAAAGGAGTAGGTTGTGGATTAGTCTGTGCTAGGTTGGGATAGAATCGGGTTTATTTGTGGACTTTTCTGTCCGAACTGGAACCGACTAATAAAATCATGATGAGTTCATAATATCGTTTTTATTAGTTACATTTTTAAGTAATTTTTCACATTTTTCCTATAACAATTTTACTTTTTTAATTTAGATTTTTGTTATAAACAATTTAATGATATTATCACCTTTCTAACACTTCAGGGATACCTCATGGGTTTAAAACGCGTCATTTAGTAAGGGCTTCAAACCCTTAATAACTGCTTAGAGAGCTCCTAGGCGAGCGATGTGAAAACCCAGTTTACAACACTCCTTCCCATCACGAGCATCGTGCTGATAATATATTATAAATAAAACGGAAATTTAGATAAGAAAAACAGAGGGAATGTTATTGTACAGAGAGAATGTGTTATCAGCATATACAACAATTATAACAAATTCGGAATTTTCTTTCTCAATGAAAATACACGGGAAAATTCGGTTATTTTGATAACGTTCTTTTAACAAATAGTCACCGAGACAATTGTACCATACATACGCCCTGATTGTTTTAATCCATACAAAGATCTTCGTAATTTTATTGAATATAATTATCGAGAATTCAATTTGTATGCTTCAGACATTTTAAATCCTTCAGGGATTTTCATATAAATATCATTATTAAGTGAACCATACAAATATGCTGTAACTGCATCCATAAGAGGCATATCAAGTTTTTCACTAGCTACTAGACTAACGAGGTATTAAAATGTAGTTGCATCCACTACAAAAGAATATGTGACCTCATAGTCAATCCTAGATCTTTGTGAGAAACCTTGTGCAACAAGTCATACTTTATATCTCCAAATTTCATTTTTCTCATTACGTTTTCGTATAAATATCCATTTGTATCCTACGTGTATGACATCTCCTAATATCCAAACTACTGGTCCAAAAACTTCACATTTTGCAAGTGAGTTTAATTCTGCTTGAATTGCTTCTTTCTATTTTAACCAATCATATCTACGTCGACACTCATTGACAGATGTAGGTTCAGAGTCATTATCATCATACAAAATAGATAGTGCTACATTATATACAAATGTATTGTCAACATTTGTATTGTAATGACACTAATCCCAAGTTGACTCCCTATTTGAGGGCTCTTCAGGTTTAAGTTTCTAATTGGGGGAGCTGATTTGACAATATCCTGTTGTAATTATGTTATACGTTTATTATTAAATAGTAACTCAAAAACTTCATGGAGGCAACTTGCTGAAGCCTGCCATTCTAATAAGGGTGCCTTACCTTTCCCCATAACAGTATCAACAAGTAGTGAAGAAAGGCATGATGCTTGTGTTGAAACATCAACAGTAGTATGTGCAGGTGATAGTGAAGCAATAATGTCAACAGGAGGTTCCTCAGTAGCATTAGTTTTCAACTCTTCTTCTGAAGGAACAAATGAAATTCTAGAAGTTCCTTTTCTTCTTTTCATTAATGGGACATCATCTTCTATTTCAGAGTCTGATGAAGATAAAACAAGAGTTCTCTTAATTTTATGAACTCCTGTCTTCTTTTCCCTTTTTACCTATGGCAAAAAGAGTAGTTGATTATGAACAACATTTTTCAAGAATCTCCTCAAAGCATTATTCAAGGCATTATGATATAAAGTAAGCATACCAGTAGAAGCAGAAGTTGTAACGACAACAATAGGAGAACTTTTTGAAGATTTCTCATTTCATCCTTATCCTCAGCCGCTAAAACAACACTAACTTCTTTGGCAAATCTATTGTCTTGCTTCTTTCCCAAACTGGGAGGGATCTTCTTATCTTTCAAACTCAATGTTGATTTCCTTCTTCTTAGTTCAACCAATCTCTTCCTAGAAATTGGAGAAAAATCAATCTCAGCAATAAACAATGTCAAATAGTTATATATCAGTTCAATTACATTTGAGGACATTATGCTAAATAATAATACTGAGCACAAGTTTTTATGAAATACCATGAGTTGGATGCATACTCTCTTCATTGCATCTTTACAAAGAGTGCATTCTTTACTCAACTTTCTACCATGATGGATAGTCTAAAGAGGATGCTCGATGTCTTCATGAATTCCTAAGGTTGATCTATGCATTTCTATAGTCTTTATCCCAACAAGTTTAAGCTCTCCTTAGTCCAGCAGAGTTGGTATGAGAAGTATAGTATTCCTAATTTTTGGGATCATCTCCAAAAATGCCCTCAACAGTTGATTCAAAAAGCTCCTCTTCAGAAGAAAATTTATAATTTTGAGAAGTTTGCACCACAAATGTCACACCTCGAAACTGAGGCATGACACGATCGTACCCTCAAGCTTTCCCCCAAGAGTACAAGGTCTCTTTCTCCACTCAAATCATAAGTAATACTCCCAAAAATATAAGAAAACAAATGAAATTAAATCCTCAAAATCCAGTAATTAAATCCCAAGAGAAATTCCAAAAGAAAATACTACAATCTCCCAAGGAATCAAAACAGAGTTAGAAGTAAATCCCCAAACTTTTTTTTTTTTTTTTTTTTTAAAAAAAACTAAACAAATCCAAACGGAAAGTGTCCCTATGACACCTGAACTTTTCCCAATTCCTAATTTCGCACTTCAACTTTTTTTCGTCCCAAACTTGCACTTCAACTTTTTTTTTTTGGTACCAAAATAGCACCTCCGTTACATTTTTTTGTTAAAATGTAAATTTTGTTAAATCATGTGCAAGTCACATCACTTTTTAAAGGGTATTTTAGTAAATACAAATTTTTAAAATTTTAATAGGGTTTAATTATAATAACAAAAAAATTAAGGGGTATTATATATTTAATTTTTTTAGGGTTTTGAATCTTCTCTTCTCCTTCATCTTCTCAAACCATTGCTGTCCATTACACTCGCCGCTAGTGATTTTAGTCGCTGTTGCCGAGCACACTGCCATTGCTACCTCCGACATTCTTCTTCCTGAAATCCCCCAATTTGAACCAAAGCAAAGCTTATCCATATCAAAGATTTCTCCTTTTCAATCCTCGCGCCATTGCCTCGTCATATGGTGATGTAGTTAGCTTAGGCATTCCCCCAATTCCTATTCAAGAAACAACGGTCACTCCATACGCATACATACATATTTAAGTAAACAAAACTCGTATATTGTTGGGAAGTTGATAGGGTGAGGTGTTCGCAAGGGTGGCTACAAAACCAGTAATACTACTTATGTTTGGATTTTCATAAGGCAGTCCACCTATTTCCAACAAATATATATATATATATATATATATATATATTTACATCCGAATATAATTATCAGTAATGTATTAACTAACTAAATTAAATTCAAGAACTCCAGTTTTTTTTTTTTTTTAAAAGAAATTACACAAAGAGAACAACATCAGAGACCCTTTTTTGATAAAGAGGAACCCACGAGAAACAGAATTCCAAGAAAAATTGAAGCAATAGGATTCCTGCAACTACCTATGCCCATTATATTGTGGAGTATTACTTTGAGGGAGAAGCAAGAGAGCGTAATCGAAAATAGAAATGGGTTGAGGGAAGGGAGGGAGCAAAATTGGTGGTCGGAGGTTGTGGAAAATTTTGGTTTCAGAACAAAAACTATTTATGGGGTGTATGCAAAGATAGTGAGTTGTGGCAATTGGTAGTGTGCGGCGGTGGCATGTTTGTGAAGATGGAGGAGAAGGAGAAGATACAAAATCCTAAAAAAAAATTGAATAATACCCCTTAATTTTGTGGTTATTATAATTACACCCTATTAAAATTTTAAAAATTTGTATTTACAAAAATACCTTTTAAAAAGTCACGTGACTTGCACATGATTTAACAAAATTTACCATTTAACAGAAAAATGTAACAGAAGTGCTATTTTGGTAAAAAAAAAAAAAAAAGGTTGAAGTGCAAGTTTGGGACGAAAAAAAATTGGGTGCAAAATCTGGAATTGGGAAAAGTTCAGGTGTCATGGAGACACTTTACCCAACTATTTAATTAATTCCAAAGCAAATAAATAACTAAAGATGTTCAATACTAAAAATGAGAATTGAAATCTTTACGTATTTTCTTATTCATCATCAATAGAATATGCAAAAAGTGAATAGAGGGAAAGGACTAACCTAGAAGCCCAACAATTAAACTAAATACTTCTCTTTTCCTTGTTTTTCAAAATATCATGAAATAAATAAAGTCAAAAGGCATGTTTTCAAGACAATCAACCAATCAAAACAAACTTCCCTTATACCAAATTTATCAATTAGATAAGAATATAACAAATTTCAAATACTTTTCTTTTAAGAAGGCTCAAGCAAGTATAAACACTTGTTGATTTAACCGAATTTGGTCTTAGTTGTTTATCCCGCCAGGTAGGCCAAAATTTATAAAAGTGGGAACTTTTCATCATGCTCTATAGGTTCAGAATTTATTAAATTTGAAATATGTTTCTCCAATTAATTCGTAACAAGCTTGAGCTAAAAACTTATATTTCTTTAGGGAAAACTTAAATAAATTTAACAAGAATCTTAAAAAAAATCAAAATAAAAAAATTAAAGATTTTTAAGAAAATAATTTTTAAGAAAATAATTTTTAAGAGGAAGAACAAAAGAAAGAAAATCTTTAATAAATAAAATAGGAAAATAATTGAAATAGAAAGTAAAATAAATAAAAATAAAATAAAAGGAATTGCAGGATAAATAAAAGAAAAGGAAGTGTAAGTTACATACATACATATAACTTAATATGTACATATATGAAACAAAAAAGAAACGAAAATCAAAGTTCTCCAGCTCTTTTTGAAGGTTCTGCAGTAATAATAATAATAATAAAGCACGACAAATCAAGAACTAGGAATCATGACTTCTTTTTAAATAGGTGAGCAGATTTCTTCTTCTTTTTTTATTTTTAATTTTTTTTAAAAAAAAAATTTAAGAAAAGAATTCTTTCGAAACAGAACAAATCAAAGGAATTAAATGAAAAAAGAAAATTAATTATTTCATTCAAAATATAATATATATATATATAAGTAACAGAAATTTAAGAACTTTATAAAGAAAATAGAATACGAAAAAAAATTGAAATATCCTATTTACTCACCTCTAAGATCTCGAATAAAAATTTGGAATCCCACCCATTCAATCTTTGAGTTCCAACTTAGCTATCATGATCGACTTAGGTTCTATGTGGTAAGTCTAATATATCAAATCTAATTAAGTCTAAAGGAATTGAAGAATTGACTTACTTCGTTAATGTTCTTGATCATATTCTCTCTGACTGGTTTCATTGATTGACTACCTTCTAAGATATAGACGAAGTGTAAGACCTCTGAGACTCAATGACCTCGATAAACCCTAAATTTTTAAATGATAAATTAAAATACGTTAATAATAAATATCTATCACTTAAAGTTATTTACCAAAAAAATAAATCTATCACTTAAAGTTGTAATTTTCCTTATTTGGCTTAATAAAGGGGTTGGGCATTATATTCTAACCCCCTTACAAAAAGTTTCGTCATTGAAACTTAGAATATTATCATTGCTTTAGAAATAAAATATCAATTTAGACTTAAACTATATTCAAAGGCAGACCACACACGCTTTCACTACGCACTCTATTAAATATAGTACCTTAGTTTACATTCCTAATGAAATCGAATAACTATCAATACTTGTGAATCTTGTATTTACATTCTACCTTTAATAGATTCTAAAAATTCTACACATATCTAAACCATATTCTATTGAATCATGACATATCTCACACATTAAGCAGTAGAAAATATGATATAATATCACTATTGACTAAATCATTTATTATCTTGTTCTTTTACTTAATTTATGACATAATTCCTTGTTATATTAACCCAAATTCCAATCATAAAGACCAAACACTCAATTCAAATAATCACAAAGAAATTCAATATCTTTTTTCTCGTTCATTATATGCTTATAAACATATTTTCAATCCTATGGTTGACCAATTCTACAAATCATTCTTCTTCTTACCATAATTATGTACATCCAATTATGAACAACTAATAAAATTTCCAAGGAAAAAAAAAAAAAAAAATTCTTAACAGAACACTAACACCTTAATAAATAAACAATTTTCATTCCCAGTATTTCTAAAAGTTTCGTCTTTAAGGGTAAATTATAAACCGACCTTAAAATATAATTATAATCTTAACTCGTGTCATACTTTCTTCATCTTATTCTTTTAATAACTTCACAAAAGCATTTTCAAAAAGACTATAAATCATCCTTATCAAAATAAACAAAAAGTTTACATTATGAAGATAAATCAACAAAGAAATTACATTAGATATTTGAAAATAAAGAAATGTACTTAAAATTCATAAACATGCTCATTAATTGTTCTATACTCTAATATAATATTCAACTTATACCTTAAAAGTAAATCGTCTCTTAATTTAGGACAATAATCTACTTATTGAAACTATTATAATTAAGGATTAATACTCACTAAATATTTAATGATTAAAAAAATTCAAACTCAAAATATATACGTAGGTATTATCTCTAAATAAACTCTATCCTGATAAGAGACAATCTAAATAATCATTAACATATCTTAAATAAACCTATAATAATCTACTTATCTTCTAATTAAAAACTCAGATATTTATTACTTAAGCTATAACACATCTAAAATTTATAATAACTCAATCATTTCCAAAAAATCATAACGTATAGCTCTGATACCACTAAATGTCATGTCCTAAAACAGAAGTGCGATACAACTGTACCCTCAAGGTTTCTTCAAAAAACACGGGATCTCTATCTCAACTCAAATCATAAGTAATTTTTCCAAAAATAAAAGAAAACAAATGAATTTAAATCCTCCATATACAGTAATTAAATCCCAAGAGAAATTTTAAAATTAAATACTATAATCTCCCAAAGAATCAAAACATAGTTAGGGGTATGGTAAAGGGATAAATTCGCGGTTGTCGTCAAACCGGCCAAGATTAATTTAAAAACTAGAAAGCAATATAGTGCTCAC
>JAXGGT010000162.1:10373798-10402179 GCA_035583425.1 Marsdenia floribunda | reverse complement strand
GTAGTCTTACCAAAACTAGCAATAAGCTTAAAAAAAACAAAAGAACATGGGAAAAAAACGTGCAATCTCCTCAACAACAGATGACAACCACAAAAAAAAAAAAAAAAAAAAAAAGATTTTTCTGTTGGCTGCACATGTCAAACTCACCTCTGCAAGAAATAAATGAAATAAATCTATAGGACTGAAAAGGTCTAAAACAAGGGAAATCATGTCATTCTTCACAGCGGAGATCCCTCCTCTGGCAACCCTAATCATGAATAGAAATTCAATCTAAGATTTCTATATCACAGCAGTAGAGACCAAGAGAACATAATGAAGGAATTTTCTATTCACCGTTGCCTCGAGTAAGATGGAAGACAAAATAATTGCAAGAGCATTTCAAATAGGATATCATCCTACAAATCAAAAACAGAGAAAAATTCAGAGAGAAGCAGTAAGAACAAAGAAAGGTAAGAAGAAAATAGATTTTGAATCTCCAGTCGAAATTAACATTCTACATAAACCTAGAGAAAGCATCACTTTTCGTTTAAAAGACCTTTTCCAACCATGTTATATTGATAAAGATTTCTGAATGCATCTCGAGTATAGAACTTGAAACCAAGTGGCTGGGGGAGTTACACTGAAGACTCATAGTAGTCCCACATTGATTTATTAGTACAAAGGGGCAGTGAAAGAAAATGAATATTTTAAGATATACACAAGGATTAAGAACAGGACAGGACTATTATATATTCCCTTGTTTTTAGATTAAAAATGAAGCACAGGAGTTTTCTCTCTGTTTTATAATGTATGCCATATAAATCCTTTCTCTAAATCTACAATATCTCTATTGCAAAAATGACATTCAAAGAAGCACCAGAGATCACTCTTTTCATGCCTAGTTTTTTTCTCTTATATTATCCAACAAAGGATGGTCATCACCAACATGATCTGATACAGGTTTTCTGGGCTCTATGAATGTGTCTTTATCTACAAATTAACTTTATCTGCTATCCTTCATATTCTATTTGAATTTTTATTTTTTCCAAGTTACAAAAGCTCATTATGAAGGAAAACACAATACAAAAACGTAATTGATTTTCATAAGCAACTAACAGGACTTAAAAGGATTAATTTTAAACCACAAGAAAATATGACAACTATATAATGGGATATTTTACGCAGAAATGTTCTACAAATATTAAAGTAAGAGCTAAGTAAATGTACAACCTCATGCATATATAACTGGAGGAAGGATAATGCAAACTTCATGCAACTTGAAGAATATGTTTCATCATCCACAAAAATATCACCAGGAAGATGCCTTTGAAGCCACTTTAGGAGCTCTGACAGACCTTCACTACTGGAGTTTCTCAAATTGAGATCAAATGTCAAGCAAGAATCTGAGCTTCCCAATGGCATTTCCTCATTATGTCTCCCTTTCATGCTCAACAGGGTAAAGGAACACCTAAGGAAAAGGAAAATAGCTAGTCTTTGCAAATGACAAGATGAAATCCTCAGTTTTCCTGCACTTAACTCATCAGTCCAAAATGGTGAGCCTTCCAGACAGTCAACCTGATCAGTCTCTATCACCTTTATTGGTTGGGAAAGCAGGTCTTGAAAGTGTTCATTGATAAGATGCATCCATGAAACAAGAACAGAATGTTCCAGGTCAATTGCAAAACTAAGCCTCAACATCAAAATCTGCATGGAAAATATTTATCAGAACAACCATGGATATAAGAATATAAAGCATCTGCAGAAGCAAAAAGGCCCGAGTGCACAAATAAAAAGCACACATGCAAACTGTTAGACTACCAGAATGAACAGGTAACATGATTAGCGGAGGAATAAAAGATTATCTGTCCAGAAATTATTATTGCATAGCAAAAGCAGGCAAACCTAGGACAGCATATCATAGATGATCATGACATGCTTTTAACAAATCAAATGCTTGACTTCTAACAATCTTTTGAAGAAAAAAAGAAATCAGCTGCATGTTACTAAAATGAGAAGGGAAATTCTTATGCAACATCCTAACTTTTGAAGTTTCAAATACAGCAAAATGCAAATTAACGAATAGTAACAAGCAGCAGTCCCACTGATTCAGTATGTGTAAGCAAAATGTTAATATTCGTTGGCCAAAACATGATATTACTCATGAATCCCTCATAGAATGCTTAGCAGCATCACTTGCACAGACAAGTAGCAACAGATACTCCCAACTAAGCAAGCATGCATGCAAGACAAGGAAGCAGAAGACCAAAAATTGCACTGACATGGTAAAAACAAAGCATTTAAGTTCATACCAGAATCTTGTGTCTCAAATATCTAGAGATACGGACATTTTTCAAATTTACTAACTTTCCAATGCAGCCACCTAAAATTTTGGGAACACAGCTTCCGATTTGGCAAAGAGCTCGATACTTGTTAACACAAATTTCAGCTTTATTATGCCCAATTAACCTGACTAGGGAAGAGAAGAGCTGAAGAAAATGCCCATAAAAGACAAAAACTGAAATCAGTGCACCAGCATCTCTATGTAGTGAAACATCTCCAGACCCTGCCAGAGACTTACTGGCTATGAAATCATAAGCCTCGTATAGTAAATCCCAAGGCAAATTTGAAATCGCATTAGTAACATAATATAGGTATTCTTCTAGAAGCTTGTTGTTTAATTTCAGTTTCAATATATTACGCAGAACCCGAATAATGGCAGCTGCTGTTTTACAGTCAGCATTTTCCAATTTTAGCTTCAGGGATAACATAGAATCCACTAAATCGAAGTCAGAATTAGCCTCCATAACTGAGTTCCCCACAGAACATGAAAGAGAGTTGTGAATTGAAATTCTCAAGCAGCAGCACAATAAGTGAATGAATTCATGCCAACCCACTTCCTGTAAAATGACATGTCTTAGAAAGACAAAGTATAAAGGCGAGTTGATGTATGCAGAGTAAAATGAAGTCTCCATAATCATACAGATGCAATGAGAAACTCAGATATAGCCAGAAGAGTGTTGCCAACTAAATGCTGTATGTATTGATTCTCAATACCAATCAAAAACATCTGCAGAAGAAACAACAAAAGGTACACAAGCTTGATTAGCACTTGAGAAAAGCTTTAAGATATCCTTCAACAACTAGAAGAGATTAGTTAATAAAAATTGTTAGAACATAAAAGGACATAAATAATAGTTATAAAGAATCCAACAAACATCTAAAAAATCCAGATTGGAACTTGTAAATTTTGGATAATCTAATGGACTAGGAATGAACAAATTAGTTAATATGCACCAGTCATAGGACAAATTTCGCAATTTTTAGGAAAACAGATTTCCAGAACAGACATTGACAACCTTAAAATTGAATTCTTTTTCTCAATTAGAGTTGCTTGTTTATTAGTCCCTCTGTCTAATGCTGAATGGCTTATCTTTGGTAAAATGAAACGAACAATCAAAACTATGTACAATTTTCAAATATTTCCTAAATCAAAAACACTTTAAACACCAAAAAAACTAGAAAAGGTAGCATTGAATATGATGAAATAGTAGACATACTCATGTCGACTGTCCGCACATTCATAGTGGAGAGGACGAAAAAGGTTCTAAACTGTCATGTCCATCTCTCCAAGGCAGTCAAAATACAACATCCAGTTCTTTGACGTAGAAATCACGAAACTAAATTCACTAGGATTAAACGCTCAAAAAAAAAAGCAGAGATTCCAAATATGATAAAAGCATGAAGTTTGTGGTTCCTAGCACGAGATGTCAAAGTTAAAATACTGACCAAATGTTCAATGATCTTGGTCATACACCGATGTCCATTTGGATACGACTCCAAAGCATGAGAATCCTCATTGTTATCTGCAGGTTCCCTCGCTATTTGCTAGTTTCAAATAACAATAATTCCAAAAGCAAGAAAATTCTCTTACACGGATAATGGAAAAGAGGAAAAAAATAAATAAATAAATAAAAGAACTGTCACGAGGAGTTAAAAAAGTTCTAACATCGTCAGAATCCGAAGAAAACTCAAGTGTCCAGTCCTGGATTCTTCCATAAACCTGCAATTAAAAGTTTATTTTTGCCGCACAATATTTTTCCTTTTCGAAAATAATCGCAAATAATGCAGAATTGCACAAAAGCAACCGCGCACAGAGAGAGAGGGAGTTGCCTGAGAAAGAGAAATCAAGATGTCTTTTATAACTTCAGGAGTTAAAGAAGCAGAATCGAGCTCCTGCGGTGTCAAATGCATATCGTTAATCGTATTCTCGAAATTTTCAATCATAACTTCGTAAGTACGATGTGAATAAGAATGAACGAACAGTGAACTGACGAAGTGAGTCGTCGATGAGTCGACAGAGACGCCATTGATTCGCCTGAAAATCCATACTCGACGAATGGCAGTTTTGCCCGTTTAACTTGTCTCCTGAGCCGGCAAATACAGACACGACGCATTGCCCTTATACGTTTCCGGAAATTGATAGCTCTATTTTTTATTTTTTTTTCTTTGTTTTTTTGTTGAGAAGTGCTCTTTTCATTTTTTCTTTAATTATCTAATACTTTAAAAAAAAAAAAAAATGACAAAAACAAAATTTTAAGTATAATTTAATATCCTTCAAGAGAAGGTATAATTTTAATATTTAAATAAAATTTAACTTTCATTTTTTATTTTAAAATGATTGTCAAGCATAAACTTCAAAAAGCCAAATATATACTGTGATGATAAACCTGAAGATGTGATCTGAAGCTCTTTTCCTGGTTAAGGATACACTGAAGAAACAGAGGAATCATGTAATGTTTGTACTAGTCGAAAAGAGAAGAAATCATTTTTAAAATATCGAGACACATAGTAAAGAACATGGTTACGAAATTCATTGTTGTCGCAAAGAATACAGATGCTTTAATGTTACAGTGAATCATATCAAAGAGTATTCTGCCCTCTCAACTACAACTAAGAGAGCAGATATGGAGCGGGCAGTTGAAATCTAATTTCAGCCAGAAACTATTTGGATCAAGAACCAGTGGAGATCTAATACTCGAGCATAATAAGCTTCCTTCTGTTTTCTGAAAAGTTCTGTGATCCTCCTCCCTATTCCACAGTTCAGTTTTTTCAAACACCGGCGAAAAGTTTATGCACAGAAATTGAAGAATGCTCACTAGCGACGGCCTGTGCGACTTTTTACTCTCACCTTCTGTAAAAAAAACAAAAAAATAAAATAAAATAAAAGGTTGAGACATTAATTACATGACGCAACAAACATTGTAAACTTGCAAAATTAAGTGAATAGCAGAAATGATTTTTCATCGTGGGTAGGCGTGAACTTCAAACACTTCCAACTCACAAACTACAGTAGGATAACAGTTGGTTAGGTCCTTGGCAACAGCTTTATATCTCCCACCCAAACCTATCTTTGCATGAATTATGGGGGAGAGGACAGAGAAGCACCGAAGTAATTTGATCGAACCTACAGCAATTTCCATCACTTTTTCTACCAAGGCTAAGTCCTTTCTTTTTCTGGATGCTGACCTCTGACCCATTGAAGAAAATCAAATTATAAGAATGCCAGAGGAAGCAAATACTTGTAGGTTGCTGAATCTGTAGTACCAAACGAACTCATGTCGCAGTATCATGAGCCACAGAAAATGAGTAGGCTACAGCACTGGACCAGGGCTTATAGTACTTATTAGTAGATCTGGACCTATAAATAGATCCAAATAACTATAAATGCCCTAAGTCTAGAATCCACCTTCATAGGATCTAGATCTTCCTATATTGTTCTTTCCAAGTTACTGAGCCATATTAAGACACCCTCAAGGCTATGATGAAGCAAGGTGCAGGGAGACAGAAACAAATTATGCAGTTGCAGGTTAAATGCTTATAGCTAAATTATTTTGTGCAAGATAATTATTACAAAATTTTGTATTGAACACGGAAAAAGAATGACAAGTATGGCTTGACAAGAAAATTTTCTTTTCCGTGTTATAATGTTTGGAAAGTGGTGTGAATATCCAACAGAGAAAATTGCACAAAGATGAATTAAAATGACTGGATTAGAACTACTTACAGATGCTGTGTTAAAGCTTGCCCCGGATCCTGTTGCAGCTCCTACGACAATACAAGACCAAGCACCAGGAAAAGAAGTGAATATAAATTAAACAAAGAAATATTGAATAAGATTAAGATATTTAACTAAATTATTGAATAACATAGAAGGTCTAAAACTGTCGCCCCCCCTAAATTTCTGGCAGCTCCAAATTGAACTCAGAAGCTTAAGTAAATATACTACTGAATTTCCAGCCTGGATTAATTCTACTAATAAGAGTGAGTATGTGTAGTCCAAAAGAAGAGTTGGAGTCTAATGTAAATCTTAAGACAAACATTAATAATGTGCGATAAAAAACTAAATTGACTCCGCACTTTCACATTTTTAATACTGCCAACGTTCATGAGTTAGAACAAATCAAAGTTGAGGTTTGTTAACGATCACTAAAATAGCAAAAAATGAAGTGGGTGAAAGAAAAGTTGAAAGAGAGCTTACCTGTAGCAAATGGTGTTGCAAATGTTGAAACCCCAGAAGCAGGGGTTGAAGCAAATAATGATGCAGAACCAGCGATAGCAGGCGTGGTAGCAGACATGGCACCAAAAAGTGATGACTGTGGTGAAGCACCTAAAATGGTGGGTGTGGAAAACAGAGAAGAAGATGCAGCAGGAGTAGCTAAGAGAGAGAATCCACTTCCAGATGAAGCTGATGAAACTGGAGGAGCAGCACGTGATGCAGTTGATGCCCCAGGCATAGCTGAGCTTGAAAAAAGCCCAGCAACTTGAGTTGCTGGTTGTGGCAGTGCAGGCAAATGCAGAGTTGGATGTACCCTTTTAGCAGCAGCTTCTTGTTTGGCAGTTTCCCGTCGATCAGCTTCAAGAAATGGATCATTCCCATCGCCTCGATGGCGTTGATCAGCAAGGTAAGCAGTCCTCATGGATTCAATATATTGATGAATGCTTTCCACCTACAGGGCACAGGAGAAAACGTGCACCATAATGATGAACAAGCAGTCAGCAAAAAAGTGATGTTATGTTTTTCATTTAAATTTTTGATAATCAAAACAGAAAATCATCACATTCAAAAAAGATAATATTACAGATTTTAGCAGCATGGAACAAAATCAAGGTACCCTAACAAACAATTAGTCCTGCCAACAGAAGAGTAGATTTACTGCTCAGCAGATGAAATTACATCTGCAAGATGGTTTACACTGTCTAGCTATAAGTATATTACCCAAATACAAAAGCAAAACATCATTAGTTTATTCCATCAACATTTGTCATTTGTAACACACTGCCTAGACATCCAAGAGGTCATTTTACTTGACCTTCTCTGTCCTTTCCACTGCTCACTTCCTCCAATAATTCCACCACCTATTTATTGAACCCCCTTGGTAATTTGGCAGGAAAGAAGGGGGGAAGAATATAGCAGAGTTCATCAGATGTTCTCAAGCTTAAGAAAAACCTCTATAAACCTCTCAATTGTCCCATTAAAATGCTATTTAAAGTTTTCTGTACTGATATGAATCCGAATCTGAATCTGAATCTGAATCTCTATTAGATTAGCACAACCCAAACAAATATGAATACCTTAAGTATATCTGGATCTTGAAATATCATTTCCATGGAAGTTCATATCAAAAGGCAGAATGGCAGACCTCTTATACAAGTAAAAGAACTTAAGGAGGAAAGGAAAGTAGCAAGTAAGCCAGTCAACCTTCAACTAAAATCATAAATCACAGTATAATGAAGCAAACTGAAACCACAACAAAACAAGAAGTAAATGACACTGGAAGAGAAAGATTTAGCATGACATGCATAAAAGTAATAGTAAAATATTATTCATACAAACTTTTTGTTTTACCTTCGCAGCAACGTGAACAAAGAAGTCATGCACATTAGCCATGACTTTAGGAAGAGAATGCAACAAAGATGACCTAGAATTTAAAGAGTTCCTGTCAGAATCTAAGAGGATCAACTGCTCCAACTCTTCAATCCACTGGTGACATTCAGCAATGTACTTCTCAAATCGGCCAACAGTTTCTTGTAAGAAAGGAGATGGCTTCCTTGGCACTCCACTGTAAAAATCAAAAACAGGAACTACAGAGCTCGCAGCTGGTTGAGTAGCAGAACTTTGAGCAATCGTTGCTCCAGAACCCTGAGATGGTGCAGTGGCACTTGCCGGAGCAGCCACACCTGAATGGAGAAATCTTGGGCGCAACATCATAAAAGATCGCACAGCAACCTCTGTATTGCGCAGAATATCTTTAGCTGTAGCCATTAGCTCTTGGCAGATAGCCCTCTGTTTTTCCATTGCTGTACTTATGCCACCAAGCTCCTGAAAATATAAATGAAGAAGAAAACTTCAGTAGAGAAAACATCAAGATGGCTAAGAAAAAACACACAAATAAACCACATGCCCTTCAAGGTGTCATTTTGATAAAAAAAAAACATTGTAACAAACCAACATTGTGTTTTTTTTTTTCTGCCTATTTCACAATGCAGCGACTCAAACGAACAGAGTATGTTAACGTTACCAGTCCACACGATTGATCAATTCTATTATTTATTTACGAAACAGAATTAATATCGTTTAACAAACTTCACTTTTACTAACCAACAACAAGGACATCAAGAAACGCAAGTGTTGTGTACGCGTTCAGGGCTTTCCGTATGTTCCCCGTACTGCAAAACACTTGCTAATATTGGATCTTTCAAAAAAAAAAAAAAAAAAAAAAAAAAGGGTGGCATAACGAAAATAACCAGTTTTATTCGTCACCGGAAAACAAGAAGGGAACAATTGAAATTAAAGTCAAATGTAAGATTTCTTTTGCCCATAAGAAATTTAAGAAAAGACCTGACAAATTCGACTTGCGTCTTGCTCAAATCCACCATTAAAAACCGACGAATCATACAAACGGTTACATTGGTCCAGACGTTGGCTTTCATCCTTATACTCCAGTATTCTTTCCCTATATCACAGACCACGAATTGCTAATGATTCACAAAAATAAAATAAAATAATAAATACAATCTCAAGTGAGCATTAGTTTACGCACTCGATTTGGAGGAGGACTTTCTGAGAATCCGGATGTAGGTCGACCCATTTGGTGCTATAAGTAGCCGGCGTCTTGTCAGTAGTAAAAAGATAAAGCTGTGGCGGTGGCGGTGGCGGCGCCTGTGGCGGTTGCGGCTGCTGTTGCGGCTGCAACTGGAAAGGGGATTGCTGCGGCGGCTGTTGCAGTTGGGGAACTTGAGACAGTAAAGGAGATTGTTGTTGCTGCTGTTGTTGTTGGGGAGTTTGAGAGAATAGCGAAAATGGGGACGATTGCTGCTGCTGCTGAGTTTGAAACAGAGACGACTGTTGCTGCTGTGGTGTGAAAGAAAAAGCCATTGCAAAATTCTTTTTTTATTTCTCCGTTCCTGCTGTAAAACTCTAGGTCGAATTCAGCGCACATGAGAGAGAATTGAACTACATTGAAGGAGAAATCCCCAAAAAATCAAATAATTCATTCAATTTTGAAAAAGAAACCCTAGAACAAACAGACTTCCAAAATGCGCCATTCTTTAATTCGTAAATTCTTCCCCCCAACCCCTTCATAATGTGAAAATGGAAATGGATTACAGACGCACTGCTGACAAAATGGACGTTGAGCACCGGATTCCTCTCACGTCGTCGTTCTATCCATAAAATAAACGTCTTTCCGACAGCAAAAACCGCGGTAAAAAGGAAGAGCAAAACCTCTGAACCATACCTCGAACTTGGATTGTGGCCCATTCGAAGCCCAAAAAATTATGTAACTATTTTAAACTCAATGGCATATCGCTAAACCAATTAGCCCAAATAGCTATTTGATTAATGATACAAATTGCTCGAATCAGAGCAATTTAGGTCAAATTCAGATTAATCAATAGAATCAATTCCAGCTTTTAGTTTTTTTCCCCCTTTTTAGTTTTTTTTTTTTTTTTTTTTGAATAAAGGGTGAAAAGATGATTTTGTCTTTGGGATTTTAAAAAAGGAAAATGAAAACTCTGGTGTAAGTGAATTGGTAAGGTGTGCTCTTAAATTAAATGAAGTCGTCGGATCGAAATTGCACTCAAGTATGCAGCTGTTTAAAAACTTAGAGCTCCTGCAACAAACTTACAGGACTCGAACGGGAATTAGTCTAAATGTGGGCATAACGTAAAGGTGTTGCCTATATTTGGGACCTATTTTGGACCTCGTGCACTAAGCAAAAAAAAAAAAAAAAAGAAAATAAAGTGTGGTTGAAAAGACTATTTTGTCCTCAAAATTTAAAAAAAAAAAACGATTATATGCTCCAATTAAAAAAATATATAAGATATTAAAAATTTAAATATTTAGAATTATAAGCACCAAATAAAAAGTGATAAACAACTATTAGTTACGTATAACCCTGCACAAGGCTTTGAATCAAAAATTTTGATTTCGACTTAAGCCCTTTGATAAACAAATTAACAAAGGGTAGAAAGGAGGAAGAAGAAAAGAGAATTCTACCAAAGAATGTCAATGAATATCCCAAAATATCAGAATATATGTTGTCTTGTGTAAGCTTTACCATTTTTACCTTTTTAACCTAAAATTTCTCTTGCCTCTAATAAGAAAACAACATTTGGGTATAAGAAAGTATACCCTAGCATGAGTTGCTTTTATCCTGTTTTATGTTAGGTACATTTAATGAAATGTACTAATAAGGTACGGATTCACGTACTTTATTAATACAAATAAGCGTCAAAACACTTGAAATTTTTTTAAGTACAAACAGATTTTATTATAACGTATGTTATGTTATCGTAAAGTAATGATTTTAAAAAGAAATACAAAAAGACTTCGCATATTATACTTGTAAGATATAGGTCACGTTATATGAATTGATAACTTAAAAGAGTTTATATCAACAAACACTCACGAATACATAACCCGTTATTTTTCATATTCACTAAAACACTTTTTTTCTCCTAACTATTGGAATATTTGTTAAAGGTGGGTTTTAATTGATTAAATACCTTAATTTATATGACTCAAATGTTGCAAGTAAATTATTTATTAGGTCCAAAATTGCTGGACACTATTATAAAGGGAAAATAATTGATTTTCAAGAATTCTAAGTTTACACGCAGGTTGGTTGATCGTATTTTATTTGCAAATTGCAGTGTTCTCCGAAGCCATTATAGGCACTAGTTAGATACATATTAACGTTGGGTCAAATTCGAACATTATCCAAACCTTGATAGTGAATGCCAACGTACTTAGGGAAATCAAAGAAAAAGAATACAGATATCATTTTTGCAGTACCAAAGTTCTAAAGCTTTCTTCAATCAATGACCTTAGAAAATAACACAAATTTTTTCTACAGTTTTTTTTTTTTTTTTTCCCGACTGACTCTGAGCTAGAATACCACATTCTACTCTTAGCTAGTCTACCATGCACATCTATATATAGATATATATATATATATGCATTTTCATGTCCCACCTTATCTTCTGCTTCCTTTTTTCGTCTATGGGGGGTTTTGAGGATTCAAAGTCAAAGATGAAGGCTCTTTAGAGACCAAAAACACATGAACTATACTATCACAATTCACAGATAAACAGTGGGTACTAAGTAATAGGCAATGTGGGGGAGAGTGTGGCGATCGATCGAGATCCATCACTTCATGCCACTACCAATCCCTGGTGTAGAAATCGCAACATCCGACAAAGTAAAGCAATCTCCTCCACCAACTATCCCAGCTTCTCCGCTCTGCAGCTGCCACGGGTTTCCGAGAACATTCCCAGAAGCAGCACCGGTGCTACCACTGTCGCCAATTCCGACACCTGGAAACGGCCAAACTGCTCTTCCAAGCCCGAAGCCCATATCCTCAAGCCCATGACCAAGGCCGAGACCGATTCCACCCAGAGCGAAGAACCCGGGCCCTTGAGTATTCAACAAGGAGGTAAAGGTGCCGCACACATGATTCATGCCACCAGGCTTAACATCACCCATGAAAGGTATCGGACCCCCGTGATCGGCTGCTGCGCCGAGAGGTGCCAGAAGCGCAGATGTTGTGGTTGCAGGCAAGTGCCGGTAGTCATGAGAATTAGGGTGGGAGGAGAAAGTGAGGGAAGTGGTAGTACTTCCGGAACCCAAGGTGCGTGAGCGCTTGGCATTCTTGCGGCTGCCACCGCCAACCGGGATGTCTCTTAGAGTTCCACCGTGCGTCCAGTAACGACGGCAAGACTTGCAGAAATGTCGTGGCTGAGAGAAATTGTAGTTGTTGTAGTAGCAAAACTTGGTGTTGGTTGAATCACAGCGAGGACACTGGAGCTGTTCTGGCTCAGGCGGTGGCACCCCGACTTGATTCACCTTAGTCGCTCCCCCTCGACGCTCACCGCTGTCCGAAGGCATAGCTTTTTTTTTTTTTTAAACCCTTTCTTCTCCACCTGTTCAAGAACCAAAAAGAGGGAGTCTTCACAACTGCGAAAAACTAACGACAGCTTAAAACACACACACACACGCACACACAGAGTGCGAGTTTGATTGAATGAAACAAGTGACTGAATACGAAGTGTTTCAAAGAGAGAGCGAGAGAGAGAGATAGCTTAAGGAAATTAATAAAAAGATGGAGGAGATGATGAGCTTTTATGGAGGAGGATGTGAGAAAGAGAGAGAGAAAGAGATTCTGTCAAGTGTCTACAGAAACAGATACTGAGGTTCTGAGACTTGGCGGGGTGACTGCCAACAGTGACCAGCTTTTGCAGATTTTTCTTTTAAAGGGGGGGGACTATCACTATTCACCAATATTACAGTATAGTATGCAAAAATTTCAGTCGGCTCGAAAACAGGCTCTCTTCTTGGGGGTCGGCTCCTAATTGGAGGCTTCGGTTGGGCTATATATATTTCACATCATTCATAGACATCTATCTATCTACTAATAATATTACTTTGTCTCGCTAGTTTGTTTTTACAAATGAAAGCCATGTCTTAATTTCACTAATTTAATAATGGGACTCTATTGCTACGTACACAACCACATCACCCTACTTTCACTTTGTCTCCACCTATAATATGTATATATATCATCTATAAGAATAATAATAATAATAAATAATTGTATACTAATTATTTTACAGATAACTTTAAAAAATCAAAATTTTTGTATTTTTTTAAAAATAATAGTATAAGTGGATACTTGAGTTTGCATTGAATTTATCCTTATTGCCATGATTGAATTGAGTCATCCATGAAGTGCGTTTTGGCTAATTAGAGTGGGGATGTTGGTACAAACGTGTGATATATAATTATATATACATATATATATATACACACCCTTACTACCAACTTCACACTTCCTGCATGTGCTTTCAGATTGATTACTAGATACCAATAATTCCAACATATTATCATTATGCATTCCAAATTTAAACAGTTTTTGTTTTACAATTAGGTTGTAATAAAACGGTGAAATTTGATTATAAATAAAGAGATATATTTGAATAAAATATTTTATCAAAATTGATAAATAGATTAAATATATGTATGACTAAAATTTTGGTTATATTTGAATTATTAGTAGAACAAATTGTGTATGATATGGAAGAAGAAAATAAGGGGGGGAAGTAGGAGAATGGTAAAAGACAAGGGTTGAACAAAAGAAAAGGGAGTCGGAAATTTTGCCAAAAGGGGTAAATGAAACGGGAGCAAACGGGTAAGACCAAAATTTGGAAACTGCAGAGCGGGAAGGACGACAAGACCATACAAAAGACATGCTTTTCTTTTACCCTTCTCCTACTTCCCCAAGTCTCTTGTGCATACTAAGAATCAAGAGACTCACCCAGGGAGCGTGTAAGCAGAAGAAAAAGATTGTGAAGATGTGGACAGATTAGAGGGATTGTGTTGAATTAGTACAGACAATATCATGAATGTCGGATTAGCGTGGGACTGCAATTATTGGATCGCACCACTCTGATCCTTTTGGCCTCCGTCGTTTTCCTCCTCTCCTTCAGATTCCCATCCTCCGTACTCCAATTCTAGCCGGATTTTTCGCCTCTCTGTCTCCCTCTCCTTCACACTGTTAATCAATGGGTCGGATCGGGTTAGTATTACTATTATTATTATTATTTATTTTCCCCCCACAGGCACCGATTGGGTTTCTGCATTACATATTTAATCCATTTTTGCATTATATCCCAATGAGTTGGGAAGTGATAGCTCTCTGAGTTTTCTGAGCCACCAGAATTTTCCTTAATTTTTTTTTTTTTATATTATTAATGAAGCCAAAAATAATAATAATAATAATAATAAAGAGAGAAAAAAGCGATATACTATTTTATGAGCATAGCCCAAGGAAGCACCAGGTGTCAGTAGGTCAGTGATATGTGCCGATACTGACCGGCATGCGCGCTGTGCTGTTACAGTGCTGTGGCGTAGCATGCTGAAGGTGGAAGGAGTCAAGCCATCAGGCAATCAGCCATGCCAGTGCCGGTGCTACCGGATGGAAAATTTTAGCGGGGGAGGGCAGGAGAGGTGTTTGGGTGCTGTCTGTATTCTACGGTCTCTAATGTCGTTCTCATTGCAGTATATGTTTGTACGGGTTCCGTCTCTACAGTTCACAAGATAAATGTGTGTTTGTGTGTGTGCGTTTTCCTTTTTTTTTTCCTCTTTTTTGACTGTTCTAAGCCTCTAAGTGGACACGACATTGTGTATAATTTGCCTCTATCTATCCTTCTTCAGTCTCTGCATAAGGATTTTCTTTTTGTCTTGTTGTTTCGGGTAGGAATATTGCTCCTTCTCCCTGCCAAGGAAACAATAGCCAGAGCCAAGCTTTTGACTCTCCTACTGCCCACTCTCCTTTTTTTTTTAAAATGAAATTTCATTAATAAAATAAAATATTATATACAAATAAATGATCTGATATTTAACTTAAAAAATAAAAAATAAAATATTTAAATTTTAAAATATAAACTAGTAAAATAAAGTTAAAAATATAAATTACATAAAGAACAATAACAAAATTATCTTATTTATCATTGATCATAGTTATTTGTAGTGAGAGTTTACCTTCATCTTCTTCTTTCAACGACTTGAGTGATTTTGAATTTGTTAAATTGAGTTAAATTGTCACCTACTCTAAAAACTTAAGTTGACAGAGAGTAATTAAATTTATTCTCTTAACACACCCCCTCATGCTAAAGTATGTGGTAATTTAACCCAATTTATTATTGTGTACGTATTGGGCCTTGTAAAAAAAAATTTGTGATCGGCTCACACATGATGGGGTGTGTTAAGATGAGAAATTTAACCCCTCTCTATCAATTTAAACTTTTAAAGTAAGTGGCAATTTAACTCAATTTAATAGAACTTATTAAAAATTTTAAAGATTTTTTTTTTTTTTAAACACTACTTTTTTTTTTGTTCCCCTTTTCGATGTCAATATATTTGATATTGTATACACAAAATATATTATAAAATTATACGAGAAACTAAACTAAGTAAAAAATAAAAGGAATAAATATTTTATATTAATATTTTAAGAAAATTGGTCGGTTTAGTTCTCTCATTATTTTCATTAATTAATATAAGTCCACAATCTTTTTTTTAACCTGTTAAGTTCTACATCTTTTTACGAGTAGCTTATTAAGTCCTTCCAACTAGAAATTTGAATTTTTCAGCCAAATTTCATCACGTGCCAGGCACGTGACGATTTTTTAAGGGCAAAATTGTCCTCTTCAATATTATAAAGCTAAACTTAAACTAATTGTAAAATTATCCTCTTTATACGAAAAAAAAAAAAGCTTTATATGACCCTACAATTTGTCTAAGTTCACAGCTTTATAATACTCAAGAGGACGATTTTGTCCTTAAAAAATCATCACGTGCTCGGCATGTGATGAATTTTGGCCGAAAAATTTAAATTTTTGACCAAAAGGACTTAACGGTTATTCGTAAAAAGATGTAGAACTTAATAAATTTTAAAAAAATTGTGGATTTATGTTAATTAATGAAAATAGTTAAAGGACTAAACTGACCAATTTTCTTAATTTTTTATAAAAAAAAAATTGAATTTTTTTTTTTTAAATAGACGAAATAATTTCTTATTATTTTTTGTATATATTTAAATTGAAATAACTATAAAATAATAGTTTAAAAAAAAAAAAAAAAAAAAAGAGCTTTTTTTTTTTTTTTGGTAAGTAAAAAAAAAAATATTTACTTATCACTTGTTAGAAGAAATTAATTTGAGTTATAACTTATCTCTCTTGATATTACTATAATGATTTACATTCGTCGAACACTCTTACAGCAATATATTATCTATCAATTTATGCTATATATAATATTTTTTTAAAAAAAAAAAATAGTCTAAACAAATCCTTAAATCATTACCTATATTGAGGTAGGTAACCAAACATTAGAAAAATCATCATAACCATACCCCACGTGTTTTCATGGTAAGAATTCCTATGGTCTTCGTTTGTCAATGATCAGTTATCCTACTCATTCCGAGTCAAGATTTTAGGAAGTCTAATGCAACATCTGTTCATTTGTTGTCCAAAAAGTAATAATACTGATTGATTTAGGTGCATGCTTCCTACTTAATTTGTTACCAATAATATTATTATTATTATTATTTTTTTTGTTGGTAAATTGTTACCAATAATATATATATATATATATTCTCTCTGATTAATTATTTGATAAAGTATTATATAAGAGTTAAAATATTTTTTTTTTTAATAAAAATTAAATTTTATTGGGCATAATTCTAAATTAGTTAGAATGATTTATAATTTGTTAATAAAATTGAAGGAGGGTGTAATTCAATTGGTCTTTCTTATATGGATAATTATTAAAAAAAAAAAAAAAAAAGTGAATGATTCTTGTGTTTCCTTTTTATAATTTTTCTTTTTTATCATTCAAATACGTAGCATTTTTTTTTTTTTTTTTTTTGGGGGGGGGGGGGGGGGGGGGCGAATTTGGACATATTACAAATATGAAGGGGAGGAAACAAAAAAAAAAAAAAAGGGATGGAATCTTCCATAGGAGGTTCTCTTTCATGGATACAGAATTAAAGAACAGGGAAACACACAATACTGTTCAGAGATCCCGAAGTTGTCGAAGATTCATCGGAGACACATATCTGGTGTCTCCGTCAATTAATTGCTTAGCAATTATAATATTAGCAGCCTCACTTGGGTGGTAAGGATCCCAAAATAGATGCTTGTCTCGATCCGAACACATACTAGATGTCGGCCCGCACGGTATAATCCCCGCAAATTGACCACCGTTTCCACAGCATGCTTTACTAGCCGTTGTAAATCCTACGTATATACACACCACATTAATTAATCAATTAATTAATTAATATTACACACAAAAAAAAAACATCATTAATAATTAAACTAACTAAATGGATATATATAGTAATAATTGTACCGTATTGTTTGTAGTTGGTTAGAAGTTCCATGACGAGATCGTAAACATTTGCATGTACAAACATGGCGCCGGGAAGGTTATCGTTGAGTTCGGCGAGCAGATCTTTCAACCGGGCATTGTATTGAAGTGCAAGTTTGTTTGGTAATTCCACGCACTGATTTTCGGTCAACTGATTAATCGTCTTTTGGTAAGGGATACAACCAATTGGCCCAACATTTCCTATAATAAATTTCCTGGCATCCAGTTGGTACAGTCTCTGTAACCAAAAAGGGAAAAAAAAAAAAAACAACTCAAGATATCTTCCACTCTGATGATAAACTACGATAAATAATTGTCTCTAAATTTATTACCGTGAGTTGACCTCTTAAATGGCTGAGAACATCATTTATGAAGGAATCTGGAGTTTGTGAAACTCTTGCACCCACTGAGATAACTGGAAGTAAATAATTGTTGAGAAAATCATTGGAGCCAACGGTGACGGAGAAGATTGATTTCCTTGAAACCCATTCTTTTGCCTTTGATGGACTTAACAATTTATCAATCTGTTTCCTGGTAATGTTGAAGTAATCCACCTGTATGTCCATTGAAAGCCTGTTTACCTGCAAGTCACATTATTTAATTTTTACAAGACATGCATGTTGCTTAATTAATTATTATTATTTATCTAATATATATAGATTAATTAATAAACTCACAAATATTCGCCCGGTAGCATTCATAATCCCACCACCACCAGAAGCATAATTAACGCCGTATAATACAGCTCTCCCTGTGCAATTTGGTGCAAGAAATGGCGTGGCAAAGCGCGGTTGTCCCAATTCCTCCCCTAAGAATATATATACACAAAGTTATAGTTAATTAATTAAGGTACGTAGTTAAACAAGAAATGCTTGAATGTGTGTGTGTTTATATATATATATATATATATTTTACTAATTGATTAATATTCTTACGTACGTACCTACGATGTCTCCTATGGTCCTTCCATTTGTATATCTCCCAGTTGGACTTCCTCCAGAGGCTTTGAAATCAATTCCATTGGGAGAAATATTAGCTTTAGACAGTGTGGGTAAATAATTGTTGTTTCCTGCATCTACTAAAGAATCTCCAAAAATAAAAGAAGCTCCATGTGCAAAATCATCGTCCCCCTCCTGGCAATAAATCCCAGAAGAATTCATATTAAATATCACAAAAACAAACAACAGCACAACCAACGCCGCATAACCATTATCGATCGCCATCTCTTGAACAAATTATTAAACACTCGATCTCCAAGAGCTAGTATTGCTATAGCTGCGGCCGGGTTGCTGCTGATGAATCAGAAATTAATTAGGAAGACGATGGATCGATGGATCGAGCTCCAAAAACAACTTTGCAACGACTACGAGAAAGTGTGTGTGTATATATATATGTAGATATATGTATGTATGTATATTTTCCAAGAATTTGGGATCAATCATGAACTACTACAAGGAAAAGATTGAGAAAACTTGTGGAGGGGTTTGTTATAATGAAGTTGCATTTTGGTGAGACCGGAGATATAATTAATTTGTAAAGGAAGAGATTTTTGTTTCTTTTTTGAAGTCCTTGACGGGTTAGTTTTAATTTCAAGAAGTAGGTCATCAACATAAGGTGCTGTTTCAACCAGCTGCATGGAAAAACAAAAATTCATGCAAATAATTACTTGTACTACAAGTCACTCTCGTCCACGTGAAGTCAAATTGGAGGGTTTAATTTGTAGTAATTAATTTGACATATTATGTCATATATATATATTAGTCTTATATATATATATATATAAAATTGTTGTGAATTCGTAAGGTGCATCTAAAATGTGTCAAAGCAAACAATATCATTGAGTTGTTTATCACATGTTATTAGCGCAATGCTCGCAATGAGAGAATGTGTTGTGAACTTGATTCCCACATCACTCGCCTTAGAAATCTCTGATCTCTTATTACACAGGGGCTTAAAACTCTTTATTTAATGACGTGTTTTAAAACCATGAGGGGCACCTGAAATGTGTCAAAATGAACAATATTATTGAGCGATTTATAAAAATAAAAAAAATAAAAATAAAAATTGACACTATTAGAATGTTGTAGTGCAGAAATTAGGTGTGGTTTGGTTTATAGGTCGAAATATATGCATTGGAATAAGAAGAAATTTTTTTATTAAAAGGAAAATAATGGGTTTTTTTTTTTTTTTTTTTTTAATTTTGATGGGCGCGGCATAACTTGTGGTTCTGTTTTCAGCTGGAAAGTAGTAATTGTAGGCTGGGACGAATGAAACTAATATAGCGTGTGACAGTGAACTATAAAAGGAAAATGTATAGTGGGTTGTTTGGTAGGAGAAATATTTCGTGTAATGTCTAATGAGGACAAAGAATGCATGAAAATGGTTACGTGGTGGTTTGACCAGTCCAGCGGGTTTGGTGAATCAACTTGAACCTTTGTTTGATGGGTCAAATTAAATAAAACTATTGGTACCAATGCATGTGTAAGTATCTTGTTTTGAAAATTCGTCATTTTAGTCTCTATATTTATAACATATATTTTTAAATAATCGTGTTATAATTTTGAATTTAGGATATATGTGTACTATATAAGATAAGGTAATGTGATAATTATACGTATATTTTATTTGGACATCATTTTATGGGAATAAAAAGTTATCTTCTACCAATATAATATAATAAAATATAGGTTTGTCACCTCATCAATATTTACTAAAATAGTAGGGTCTATTATATTAAAATATTTTTTTAATATTAATAAAATAATAATACTATACTTTTTTTATATGGACTCTATTATACTAAAATATCTTTCTAAAAATTTCAAGGCGTAGGTAAGTTTGTAAGGTGTTCTCCTAATTTAAGTGAGGTCGCGGAATCGAAACCACATTCACGTATGCAATTGTTTAAAAACTTTGGGTTAGAGCTTACCTCCCACAAGAGACCTACCCGCCGTGAGCGGGGATTAGTCTAAATGTGGATATGACTTAAATGTAACACCCATAGTTATGACTCATTCAAGACACTCTGCACTAAACAAAACAACAACAACAACCAAAAAAAAAAAAAAAAAAAAAAAAAAAAAAAAAAATTTTTAAAGTTAATAAAATAAATATTATACACTTTTATCATTAAAAAATATTGTCTTGTAAAACTCATCATTATATTTCTATAAAATATATATATATATATATTAAAAATATTTTTTTCAATATAAAATTTATTTTTAATAAAATTATAAACAAAATTTATTTTAAATAAATAAATGCTAATCCATACACTCTCCTAATATTTCATTTGTGTTGTCAATTGGGTTACGATTCCTTCAGCCCATTGAGAACTATATAACTATGAAAGCCATCTAATGATTTTATAAGCCCAAATCTAGACTTACACTAAATGGGCAAGGCCGCAAGAGGACTTCACCGGATTATTATATTTCAGTTAAGCCACTAGTGGGCCAAACTCAGGCAACTTTCTCTTTCAACTAATATATCTAATTTTCTACCCAAAAAAAAAATCACCGGTTTATTACAAAAATAAATAAATAAATCACAGGATCATCATGCCACGTTTGCCGTTGGGCAATGCACTGAAGTGTCCACATTGCCACTAAAATTAAGATCATGCGCGCAATTAATTATACTTTTTCTCTCTCTCTCTCTCTCCCTTTTTTCTTTTTTAATAATAGTTTTGGAAAATTAATTGGTAGAATTTTAAATTATATATAGTTTATTTGTACTCCTTGAATTATTCCTTCCTCCACTAGCACTTGGTTATTTGTAATATATAAGTCATAAATTTGAGTTGCATTTTTTTTAAAAAAAAAAAAAAAAAAATTGAGATATTTTTACCTTTTAACATATCCAACTCATCGTCTATCATATAAAAAAAAGTTTCCATCTTTTTTTGTCAATTTAATAAAAAAATATATTTATTATATATTTTTTAATAGGCTATAATTAATAATTTATACTTAATATTTTTATAAAATATAATTTAATTTTTATATTAAATAAATTATTATCAATTAAATAAGAAGAGTAATAATAATTTTGACCTTCTCGTCAAGAATTATTATCAATTGATAAAGTAAAGAAATAATAATCATAAATAATTCCACTTAATGGGGATTGGGGCCAAAATAGTCATTCCAAATTGTCCACTCAAAGTTCCCTTGTCTAGATTGTCGAGAGTACGACATTAACCTATATAATCAAATTCCGAAAATGACCGTTGAAGACTGTACTACTACTACTTCCCTCCTCGAAGCACACTACTACCACTACTGCTAGAGGGGTAATAGCAGCTTTGCCGCATTAGGGAGGGAAAAGAAAAGACAAAAAAAAAAAAGAAAAAAAAGATCAGCACAACAATGGTGAGTTCCAGAAGTGGATATGGAAACACAGAAAGCCCATCGGATTCCAATGCACTAGGGAGGAAGGAGATCTCTGAGTATGAGCTGTCTAGAGAAGAAAGAATCAAAGAAAATCGTGAAAGAATGCAAAAGCTGGGGATTCCTGATCTCTCTCTTCAAGTCAAGGCTCATAAGCCCACTACTACTAGGTCGAGAAAACCACCTTGCGCCAGGAGCACTCCACTGAATTCCTCACCTTTGCCATGTCCTGGACCTGTCCGACGCTCCTCTAGGTATAAAGTTATTTTCTTAATGATCCATTTTTGACAGAAGAAGAATGCAACTGTCCAGGACTTAATTATACTGTAACAGCCATTACAGCCCTAATATACGTGTTTTTTGGAAGATTATGCCTAATTGAATTTTTTTTTTTTGGCTGTTGGGGAATTTTTAGGCTGCAGAGTGTAACTCCAGTTAGTTATTCCGAAGCCCTTGTTACTAAGAATGATAAATCCTTGAGTAGCGAGGTTGTTTTGTTGAGAGAGGAGGGTGCAAAACCAGAGTTCTACACTGAAGAGCACGAAAAATTGTTGGGCAGCACTGAAATGGAATGGGCCCTTTTCGTGGACGGTGTTGGCAAAGATGGGAAGCGCATTTATGATCCAGTGAAGGGAAAGACTTGCCACCAATGCAGGTCAGGTTTATTTTCCTTGAATGATGTTATTATTCTGCTTCATGCCTTGTTATTTTCCTTTCGGTTTGGTTTTATCTTCCTTGCAGAAATTTGTGAAGGTAAAGTTTTTGTAGTTATACATTTTAGTGCAAGTTACTTATGTTGGATCATTACCCCCCCCTCAGTAGATTATTTTATGGTGGATGGCTTTCTAGGACTCTGCCACATTCTACACTGATCTTGACAAAGGAAAATGTACTTGTTACAGTCACTGTTTGCATGTTTATGTCTTGAAGTTTCACAAAAGGAAAATCTTAGTAAAAGAATAAACTTACTAGGAACAGCAATGCTAGTTCTCTATCTTCACAATTGGTTCATCAGAGCAAGAAGCATTCCACTGTAGATACTTCATAATAGAAACTCAAATTTATCTGCTGCCTTTTGTTGTGTGTCTTAAAGTTCACTTTGGTATTACCTAGTTTTTCGTTTAGGAATATACGCTATTCTGCTAATTAAAACTTGTAGAGTATGCACAGATATCTTGGTTCTGTCACCCCAAGATAGATGTCTTCTTAACTCTTCAAATCTAGGTAATGGGTCTTCTTCAAACAAACAAGAATTATTCATTTCAAAGATCTGATTCTATGGGGCATATTAAATGGAAGAAAAGCTTGGAAGTCGTAAGAAATTTGGGGCTATCTTATCTACTTTCTTGAGACATAAGGTGGGAAAAAATATCACGAACTGCTTTCAGGATGCAGTTCAATTGCTAAAATGGGGATCTCGTAATCTCTTAGTTGCATTTTCTGCTAAATGCTATTTGTTTCTCTCTATTCAAGTTTTCCTCTTTTTGTCTGTTACAGGCAGAAAACGCTTGGTCTTCGCACTCATTGCAGCAATTGCAACATGGTGCAGGGGCAATTTTGTGGAGACTGTTTGTATATGAGGTATAACATGATTGTCCAAAACTTCAATAATTAATTTTTTTTATATTTATGGATTGCACATTTGATATTAGCGTGTTATTTGGCAAAATAAGCATTTGAGTACACATCAGTTCTGGCCTTGTCGTGAGAGATGTGTCTGATGCTAAAGAGTGCTTCCTTGAGCTTCTTCATCATTTTCTAGAAGTTCATGCTTCTAGCCATTGGTATACAGCAGAATTGTGAAAAACATTGGACAGAAGGCCTACCTTATGATTTGTAGCTTTTCACCTGGACAAGATTTTTTATATTACAGACATGTTAACAGAAGCTGGTACAAAAGCTTTATGCATGTTATTGAAAAATTAAATATCTGTTCTTTTCCCTGTCATGAGTAGCAGTCAGGAATCAGAGCAAGTTCAAATTCCTTTTTGCTTATATTCTTAAAGATATTAGTACTGAAAAGGATTTGGCACTGATGTAATTTTTGCACAGATATGGGGAGAATGTGATTGAAGCAAACCAGAACGCAAACTGGATTTGCCCTGTTTGTCGAGGAATTTGTAACTGCAGCTTGTGTCGTCAAGCAAAAGGGTGGCCTCCTACTGGTCCGCTTTATAGAAAGGTAACCACCTTGTATGTTGTATGATTGAAATTTTTGTTTTCTGCATTCGTCTTTTTCCTTTTATGATGTATAGTTGCATCTAAACTTTGTATACTTGACTTTTCTTAAGATTACAAGTCTAGGCTACAAATCAGTAGCACATTTTCTCATTCAAACTCGACGACGCTTAAAAACCGAAACAGAGACAGATTCAAATAGCAAGGTTCAAGTTTCTGCAAAAAGATCACTAGCTTTCGCGTTCATTGAGGAGCCATCAACTGAAATGCTCTTGACAAATTTTAGTGCTGACCCTCAAGTTTCGAAAAGCCCAAAACATCATGAAGGTGAGAACGAAGGAACTTTGCCTAGTGATAATCAAGATGAGAAAACATACTTCTCGGATGGTGGTGATGGTGACTTTAAGCAAGAGGAGAAGACAACCTTGTCAGATAAGGAAAAGGGTGATTGTAAAAAAGAAGAAGAAAAGACACAATTCCTGGATACTGAGCAGGGTCAGTTGGACACGGGAATGTTGAAGCCGGACATGAATGCTGAACTTCCATTGCACCTTTGTTCAGGAGAAAAAGAAACTGATATCCTGATAGATAAACAACATGACTGCACCAATGTTCCAGGAGAAGATAATGGATTTGTAGGGAAGGCAGGGTTGTCAGGATCATTCCAAATTGAACGAGCAATTGAGAAAATCAATTGCAAGTTCAATGAAAAGAAGCAGCAGGATAAGACCTCCTCCTCCATCGGTAAGAGTAAGATTGACTGCACTCTTGCACCAGAATCTAATCCAATGTCCAAGAACAAGCACGTCCCAACCATTGAGACAACTGGTGACAGTATAGCTAGAAGACTGAGAGTAAGGCACAATAGAGACAATGAGGAGGAGGATCATAGACCGACAAGAGCTGGAAATGGAACCCTGGGTACTAATAAGCAGGACCAAAGTGACACTTTGCCCCACTGCAGTGCAGATAATCCTAATTCTTCTAGTCAAACAACAACAGTCAGTGATAACATTTCAAAAGCAGAAACTTCCATAGATATTCCACCTCCACTTGCTGCAATAACAAGTTCGAAGTCCAAAAGGAAACCAACCCGTCCCTCAGAACCACACCCAGATGATAGTATTGCTGGAAGACTCAGACAAAGAAGAGTTCTGACAGGAGGTGTCTAAAGGAGGGAGGGAGGGATCCAGGTTAACTTTGGGAGTTAAGAACTCATTAATTTTGCCTTCAATTCTTGACAGCATCACATCATTTGCTAAAAGAAAATTCTCAGTTTGTTTTGAAAAACTCATGATGTGCATAACCTGGTTTTAGCTTCCTAACTGTGTAGTATGTAGGTAAACTACTGTTTCGGCTTGTTCAAACTCTTGTTTTTCCCTTTTTGGGCTTACCAAACATGCATTTCTTTTCTTTTTGTCCAAATTCATTCTTGAGAGTAGCAGAAAG
Organism: Marsdenia floribunda; assembly: GCA_035583425.1. Lineage (NCBI taxonomy): Eukaryota > Viridiplantae > Streptophyta > Magnoliopsida > Gentianales > Apocynaceae > Marsdenia > Marsdenia floribunda. The sequence goes on along the minus strand of JAXGGT010000162.1, from coordinate 10,376,688 downwards.
CAGCCCATATGGAGGAAAGCCCATTGTTAAAACTTCAAAACTGTAATCTCTCTGCTTTTTGGCAATCAGGGGTCCTCATCTAAAGAGATCCATGTGATTTAAGACTGTTGTTTAAAGGTGAGATTTAACTCAGAACCTCTCATTTAATAAGTCAAGTCACAGTCTATTGGACTATCTCGTTGGAGAATGTCTATTCTAATTGTAGCAGAGGAAACAGCAAACATTATTATTAAGTCCGAAAATATCTGGTTAGATTGTTCATTTGATTAGAACACACAAATTTTAAATTGACAAGAAACGCAAGGAAAAGCAATAAAGAGAAACCAAAGCAAAAGGCATGCTTCCAAAAAGAAACCACTATCTGCATTGCACATCACTACTTGCTAATCCCTCCTACTTTATTAAAGTAAAGACTCATAATGCGTTGAACAACATCATTTCTATCAAAAAAAAAAAAAAAAAAAAAATCATTTCTATCAAGAACTCTCTCTCTCTCTCTGCCAACATCCTTTTTTTTTTTTTTTTCTTTTCTTTTCTTCTCTTCTTGGAGAATGTGGGAGGTGGGGGGGAGGAATTTAGTTCAATCTTTTTCCTTTTTTTTTTCCTTTTTTCTCTGAAACTATGTGAATTTTTGAATCACTCATCACCCAAAAAAAAAAAAAAAAAAGTGAATTTTGAATCTCTTACCAAGAGGGGAAAAAATGGAAAACAAAAGGAAAGCCTTGGTTGCTTGTGAAACATTGTAAAAAGCAACATGGATAGACAGGTAAGAGGGGTTCGTTTCAACAAAGAAAAAAAGCATTTCTTTTTTTCTGGGCAGCGGAAAAGAAGAATTATGTCCTCGCCTACCAAGAGAAAACCATTAGCTTTTTAAAGATCGAACAGTATCGTTGAAATAGGCCAAAGGTTTTTTAATGGAGAAGCTTGCCCTTTTTCCTTCTTTTTATTTTCATTCTCCTCCCTTCCTTCTTTCAAAACCCAAATAATTGCTCCTACCTTTTCTTCTTTATTTTCTCTGAAGAAGTATAATGGAGGTGTATGTATGTATGTATGTATGTATGTCTTCATTGCTAAATTCCAACCCATAACAGACCAGAAAGACTAAAGCCACCATATGACGATAGCCTTCTCCACCTTTATCATTTAATAATAGCAGTACATCCAATTATTCATAGTTTAAAATAAAAATTTATTTAAAGAAACATATATATATATATATATATTGTTCTCTGTTTGGTCCATAAAAAAAAAAAAAAAAAAAAAAAGTCAATGATATTAATAAATTAAAGAAATAGTATAACTCCAAATGTATTACGCACTCCTTGGAACATTATAATAAATCCCATCCATGACCTCTTTATTTATTTAGGGTGTTTTTGGATTGAAATTTTTTTTTTGAGAAAGCTTATTTTTTTCGAAAAGAATTGAGTTGATTGCGAATAACGAGGAGTAAAGTGGGGCCAATATAAGATGTTGTCTAATAAGTGGAAGACAAAAATAATATATTTTATTAGTGTAATGATGATTTTTTATTTGAATTATATATATATTTATATGTATATATTGAATATTTATAGTAAATAAGTGAATTTTTTATTATTTTTTTGCCACCTCAGCAAACATGAACAGTAGCATGTCAGATTGATGTCCAAATAAGTACAACTATTTTTTTTTGAGTTTGAGTGAAATTTTGAAAAAAAATCTTAATCCAAAAACAGCCTTACTTTTTTTTTTTTTTTTTTTAAATGAAAGATTGGTGGATTTGGTTCTCAATTTTTTCCATTATTTGTGCAGTTAAATTTTTTTTAGTAGATTTCCAATATATAACCAATAGGTGTATTTGGTCTATATCTTCACGATATTTAATTATTTAGACAAGTTAAAATCTAGGATAAATCGCCAATTTAGTCTCTTAAATTTATGTTTTGATCTGTTATAGTCTCTCATGTTTATTTTTATCCAAAATAATCCTTTAAATTTATGTTTTGATCTATTATGGTTCCTCATATTTATTTTTGTCCAAACTAGTCCCTTAAAAATTTTTAAATTGAACAAAGTGGTCCTCTGACTGTTAACATCTAAATATTTCGTTAACTCTCTTTGCGCGTGACATCCTAAACTCTCTTTAATTTTGAGCAAAAGTACAAAAATACCCCTCTAAAAAAGACACGAATAAGAAAAGTTAATGGAATATTTGGATGTTAATGGTCAAATGACCACTTTGATTAATTCCAAAATTCTTAAGGGACTACTTTAGACAAAAATAAACATAAAAGACCATATTAGGTTAACACATAAATTTAATGGACTAAATTGACGATTTATCCTAAAATCTAATTATTTGACCTGTCTAAATAATAAATTTTATGAATAATTGGATCAAATGTATATGTCCGTCATACATTAACAACTTATTTAATAAATACAAATTAATTATATCAAAAATACAAATATTATTATGGTAATTACATTGATTGTGGGGATAGGTTATTTCCAACACCTTGAAATTGTATTTTCGAGGGCTTATTTTATTTATTTTATTATTATTATTTATGGGGGAACTCAGCAGCAGAGGGATGGAAGGGGAAAAACATTTTTGTCACTGTTACAATACAAATACATACAAAAAAAAAAAAAACCGTGGAATTGTGCATCCAACCCGACAATAATAAACCAAGAAGGACACCAACATAGGAGAAAAAGATAATAATAATAATAATAATTAAAAAGAAAAAAGATTGGCATTAAATGTGTCTGGCTTTTGTGAAGTGGGGCCCACAAATCTTCACTGCTCTCTGCGTCATTGTCCCTACTCCCTAGTAATTGGTGCTGACCAAGTTAGTTGAGGTTGAGCTACTCATCATTTTTCAGTAATTGAAACTCAATCTCA
>JAXGGT010000162.1:10331936-10357981 GCA_035583425.1 Marsdenia floribunda | reverse complement strand
GGCAAAATCTGAATCTAGAACTAATTCTTTGGAAAAATTGATAATTTTGTTTTTATATTTTTACGGTTTAGTTAAATTATTATTATTTTTTTATATAATTTTATAAAAAATTAAAATTTTATTTTATTTTTAATTGAATCAAAGAATTTTTAAAAATTATTTTGATAATTTTTAATAATGGGCATGAGAGTTGAGTAAATTAATGAGATTGTAAATAATAAAATACTAATTAATTTAAAATTTAAAATTTAAAAAAAAAAAAATCTCATATAAAAATTGAGTTATACGAAAAGTTAATTCATATTTAGTAATTATTATATTTTAAAAAATTAATTTTCCTTAAATATTAAAATTTCCGTCACAAAGTAAAAAAAATGAAAAATGAAAAGGCAGTACACAAATATGTACTGGTTCTCTTCTTTATAAAACAAGAGAAGGCAGTTCTTACGGAAACAGGACAAAAGCAAAACTGAGGAAGAAGAAACGCATGGCTACCAACGCAAAACGGAAAGCTTCATTTTCAGGCCGCTCGACCCAAAATCCTCATTTTTTCACGGTGGTTTCGTCTCCCTTTGACCAGGGCCTGGTAAGTAGTACCCCCATACTGTATCTGGGGGTAATGGGATTACCATTGTTCTTGCAAAAAAAATTGTTAGAAATAAGTAGTAGTTTTGTATTTTAAAACCTGTTTGTTTCGGCGCCTTCTTCTCAGAATATTCCAGACTCTTTCATGAGAAAATATGGAAGAGACTTACAGGATATCGTGTCGCTGAAGGTCCCAACTGGAGTTTCATGGGAAGTGGAACTAACTCGCTCTGGCGACGGCAGAACTCTGATGAAAAGAGGGTGGGAGGAATTTGCAGAGCATTACTCTATCGAGAAGTTTTACTTGTTAATGTTCAAGTACAGAGGGAACTCTCAGTTCAGTGTTTTCATATTTGATCCTTCGGGTCTGGAGATAGAATATCTAGATGAGACCGACCGTGATGAAGACTATGATGAAATTTCTACCCATATTTCGGAAGAAGATTATGGAAAAAACCTAGCAGCTTTAAAAGGAAAAAAACCTCTGGTCGAGGAGAATGTGGAGGAAGATGTTTCAGTTGAAATCTTGGATGATCTCCCACAGTCTTCTTCTCGTGAAGTGACTAGAGATAGAGAAGATCCACACCCCAAAAGGAAGAGTACTGCCCTGAAATTTCATCCCAGTACTACAAAAAGCAAAGGTAAGAAAAATGAAGATGGGAAATCAGCTTTTACGTTTTCTGTGTTTTCTGATTTCTATTTATGGAAATTAATTTATACATGTATAGTCATTCAACTTTTTTTTGGTCGTCTTTGCAGGAACTTCCACTTCTGTCTCTAAAACGGTGAGAGACAAAAGTAGGTTTAAATCGTATGAAAAGGCAAAAGCCTTTACTTCTTCAAACCCTTTCTTCATCTCTTTCATGCAACCTTCCTTTGTGTCTGACAAGTTTTATCTGGTAAAGAATTTATCAATAATAATCCCTCTACTCTTTAATTATATATTCTATTTACTGATAACAACAACATCTCAAAAACACTTTGTTTTTTTTTTTTTTTTCTCAGGAAATTCCACAGGAGTTCGTGAGGAGATACCTCTACAAGAAGAACAGGAGACACGATTTTTTCACACTTCACATTTCCGGAAGCAAGAAATGTTGGGAGGTAACCGCGCTTTTCCCAGATTATAAGACTCCCAAGGGAAGAATTGTGAGTGGTTGGAAGAATTTTGCTCAGGAACACGGGTTACGTGTAGGGGATGTTTGTGTGTTTGAACTGGTACCGTGTACCAAGAAAATCAATGTGACCATATATTCATACTGAATATGGGATCTGTTTTGTCTTGTTGTTGGTTGTTCAGTACAAAGTACAAATATATATTATCCTCATTTGTGGTTTTTGCAATTACCATGAAAGGAGATCCCACTTAGAAGAAACTATGACTAACAATATGAATGAATACTCGCATAAATGGACTGATACGCATGCATTTGTCAAAATCGAAAATGGAAATATGGGTGGGTTTCAGCCTCCCAGGCGGCCCCTGTTGTTAAGTGTTAATTTCTCAGGTTGGCCCATTTTGCCAAATTTTTATCTCCGAAGGATGCTGCTAAGTGGATCAAAATACTTTGGGAAATTGAAAACAAGGTATTGGTTCAGTCATGTGTGTGTGTGTGTGTGTGTTTTTTTTTTTTTTTAAAGTATTTTTAAGTCTTTAAATTTAAATTTTATCAAAAATGATCTTGTGCGGCAAAATTACCAAAAAAAATTAACTGGAAAAACCGTTAGTTGGACTAGATTGCTACTACACCATAAATAACTTTTTTTTTTTTTTTTTTTTTGAATAAAAACGTTATTTCTATTGCATGTAAATCCAAGAAAATAAAATATTCCTAAAAATAATATTAAAAAATATTAAATATATTTATAAAATATATATCTATATTATATAAGATTATAAGAATAATTTGTAGAAGCATTTTTTCTTCTAATAGCTATTTGTAATTTATTTAAACTCAAATGGTTTTTTAGTCTTTATATTAACTTTTTCATTATTATCTAATAATTTTAATATTTGATGCTTCATTTTCTAAACCTTATTTTTACTTTAGTTCATTTTATTCTATTATCTCAAAATATTTATTTTATAAACAAATGATTTTCTCATTTTTTTTATTCTATTATAATAATATATATTAAAATCAGACGTTATATATACTCTAATAAAAATGATTATATTTAAGAATTTTTCTTAATATATTCTTCTTATATAATATATGTATTAAATTAATTATTTTATTAATTTTTCATGAAATATTACTCTATATAATACATTCACATTATACTTCATAACTTGAAATCAAGGAACTATGGATTGTTTAGCATTTGATTTGAAGTCTTTATTTAGTTATTTTCTCTTTGTCCATCAAAATTATAAATATTTTGCCTTTTCTTTTCTTTTCTATTCTAATTCTATATTTGTAAACTTTCAAGGGATTTTTTTTTTTTTAATATTATTTTCAAGAGAGTTTGAAATGTTATTTTTATCTTCTTAATAATTCTTTTTCTATTATATAAATTATTATATGCATTTTAATTCAAGATTTTAAATTTTTAATTAAAGTTATTAAAAATTTTAAATATTTGAATAAAAATATGTAACATAAATATTATTTTCATTTTATTTTTAATAATTTGTTCTTTTCAATATTAATTTATCTAAAATATCCCATAAAAATATAACCTATTTAATTTAAAAAATTTTAGATTATTCCGCACTTGGGGTAAAATGTTTACCTAATATATATCTTACATATTTCGTGGTTGTATACTTATAAATTTTAAGGGTGTTTTTGGATTGGAATTTTTTTTTGAGAAAGCTCATTGTTTTTAAAAAGAATTGAGTTGATTGCGAATAACGAGGAGTAAGGTGGGACCAATGTAAGATATTGTCTAGTAAGTGAGAGACAAAAATAATATATTTTATTAGGGAAATAATGATTTTTTATTTGAATTATATATATTTATATGTATATATTGAATATTTATAGTAAGTGAGTGAATTTTTTATTCATTTTTTGTCACCTCATTAGACATAAATAGTAACATGTCAGATTGGTAACCAAACAAGTACAATTTTTTTTTTTTGAGTTTGAGTGAAATTTTGAAAAAAAATCCTAGTCCAAAAGCAGCCTAAATTTTTGTTTCAAATACATATTTTTTAGACATAAAATTTATTTTTAATAAAATTAAAGATAATATTTAATTTTTTTAATAAAATAAGTCTTTTGCATGTTAACCCTAATAAAATTAATGCCCATTAAAAGTGGCTGGATTCCCAAGAACTGCTCATCGAATCTATTTATAATGGCAGATTGAATGCAGAGCACCACCCACCTAACCTAAGGTCCAAAACAGAATTTGATTTGGATTACTTTCAACTATCTAGTTTGAAGTTTGAAGAGGACCAGCAATGGTAGTGATCAATCGAAGAGGGGAAGGCTCATACTATTCAGACAAAGCAAAAATTCAGATAATTCACACTTTTTCAAAGTGGTTATGTTGCCCTCTGACTAGAGCTTGGTAAGTTTCTTTTAAGAGCTGTTCTTTTGTTATTAAACATAATAGCCATTGCAACACACTTGTTTAATTAATTGGGTGAACTTTTAGAAGATTCCAGATTCTTTTATGAGAAAATACGGCTACGATTTGTAGAATGTTGTGTTGTTGAAGGTTCCAACTGGAGTTTCATGGCAAGTAGAACTGGTTCACTGTGAGAATCAAGGAACTCGTTGCAGAGTGGGTGGAAGAGATTTGCAGAATTTTACTTCATCGACAAGTTCTACTTTCTGGTGTTTAAGTACGAAGGGAACTCCCAATTCCAAGTTTTCATATTTTGATCAAACAGCTTTGGAAATTGAGTATCCAGTTGAGACCAGATCGCACTAGCTGCGGTCGGAGTGGTGGCTCAGATGACGTTGATGACAAAGCAAATTTTGCTACAATTTGAGAATGCGAGCTTCGAAGGGAAAGGGAAAGAGACAACGAGAGGATGATGCTTCAACTGAAATCTTGTTGGATGATGATGATGATGATGATCCCCCACAATGCAGGCCTAGAACCAGATTATCTAGGAAAAAACGGATGGTGACGGAAAAGTAGAGGAAGAATATTGCTGCAAAAACTGATGATACCAATTCAGGTTGTTCGATCTAATCCAATTTAATCAATTTTTGATATCTGTGTCTTTTGCACAGGAAAGAAGAAGATGCCATTAAAATATTCAACACCCATTTCCGGCAAGTATGAAACACTAATTGATAAAGAGAAATATAAATCATATAAAATAACACAAACTTTTATTTCTTCAAATCCCTTCTTCTTCTCTTTTCATGCAACCTTCATATGTGATTAAAACAGTTACTGTGATAATTAATTAATTACTCTATCAAATTTTTAGTTTCTGCATCATATATATATCATTTGGATTCTAGTGTGATGTTACCTTCACCAAGCAAATTTTTTTTGGCAGGAAATTCCAGTGGTGTGTACTTTTTAAACCGTCGAGTGTCGAGCGGGGGGTAGGGTCATGAGTTGACCGGTGATTGTGTCTCCTAAAATTTCTAGAAGAGCAAGAATTACTGTTGGATGGAAGAAGTTTGTGGAGGATTAATGGCTTCAAAGGTGGGTAATGTTTGAACTGATGGCAGGCACAAGAAAATTCAATGTCACTGTCTATTGATCAGTTTAATTAGTTGTTGAAAATTTTAACTATGTATTATTATTATTATTACTATCCAACTTATCTTAATTTTATTATAAATTTTATCTCATGTTTAATATTTTCATACCATCTTTACAATTTCATTTTTCCCTTGAGTTGGCTTGGTTAAAAAATAATGGTATTTTCTACTAGCTTGAGGACTTACATTTGAGTAGGAGTTTCTTTTTTATATATATATTTTTCCTTTTGATTTTTTTTTTTTAAAGTTATTATTATTATTTTTTTAATTGAGTCTTATATATGATAATAAAGTTTTATTATTATTTTTTTTAAAAAAAAATTTATAGAGATACAATGATTATAGAATAATTAACATGTCTTTCTAAATATTGAATAAAATAATAATAAATTAAGATAACTATCGAATTTAATTTTTTAATAATTTTTTATTTTTAATTTGGTCTTAAATTTTTTTTTTTTTTTTTTTTTTTTTTAAATAGATTGATTCTTTATCTAATTTTAATTTTCTAAATTAGGGATGGCAACGGGACGGGTTTGCGGGTTATTGTTTAATTTGTTTGTAGCATATTTAATATTTACCAAATAATTTTTTTAAAAAATAATTATTATGCTAATTATAATTTTATTTATATGTATATATTATCTATATAATTAAGAAAGTATATATTATGGTCACTATTTTATTAATTTGTATCCAATTTAGTATTTACTAAATAATTATTATGATTTTTTAAAATTATTATTATTATTTTATTTTTATACAAGTATATAATTAAAAATAGTATACATATATATATTGCAGGGACAGGGATGGGCGGAGCCGGGTATCAAGGATTAATACCATCCCCGCCTCCATTCTCGATTTTTAGTTTCGGGGAGTCACCATCCTCATCCCTAAACCCGGTCAAAGCAAGGATTCTCTGGTCAAAACGGGGTCGGCATACGAGTTTCCCATCGGGTATGGTTTTAATTGTCATTCTTAGTCTAAATCGATCATTTCAATTAATAATTAATAAATTTTGACCAAAAGTTTTGCACATATTAAGTACATGATCTTTACTAAGGGGTATAATTATAATTTTATTTAAATTTTGTTCATTTTTAGTTTATTCAATCTCTAAAGATGCTTTAATAAATTTAAATTCTTGACTATTAATTCTTTCCAATGTCTTGTTATTTTAAAATTGAAATAAAATGACCATTTTCCTTTTTAATAAAATTACATATTGACACGTATATAAATTTTGGTCAAAATTTATTAATTATTAATTAAAATGATCGATTTAAATAATCAAAATTAAATAAATTATCAATTGTATGAAAAAATTAGGACTAATACAAATAATTAAACAAATAAATCAGATAATTATTCTAAGAAATTATAATATTTTATGAGAAATAATTATGTTTAAAAAAAAAAAACAAAAACAAAAATAAAAAGACACCGTCAACCATTATTTGACTCTCAAACATGTTTCTCTCTCTTCCACATTTCTTTTTGAGTTTAGCTAACAAATTTAGGGTGTATTTGAATTAGCACTAATTTATTTTGAGTTAAGTGAGTTTATTGCGAAAACGTTATTGAAAGAGAGAGATTGGGAAGTGTGAGGCCCTTTGGTAATAAGTTGAGAGACAAAAAAAAAAAAAAAAAAGTCAGTTCTTGTCAAAATAAAAAGCTCAACTTAAACTCAAAATAAGTGCTAGTCTAAATAGTAAATACAACCTTACATTGTAATTCTCACTCTCAATTCAAATGAAAAATTTCTTTAGTGAAAAATATGGCCACTTTTTTTGGAAAAATGACTGATCAAATACAATCGAAGTCTGATTGAGAAATAAAAAAAATAAAAATTTTAGACATCTATTATAAGTATTATGTAAAAAATCTAAGTGATAATATGATAATAAATTCAAATATTCGGTAATTTAAAAATAAAAAATACTTTGGAGATGTATTTAAACAGTTATTAGATTGAGTCAAAATTATTTTAAATAATTTAATTTAATTCTTTTTTTTTTTTGTAAGTGAAATATCATTAAAGAAAGGAAATAGTACACATGAATGAAGAAACAACATTCATGGTAACCAGTACATATCCAACCTTAAAAAGATTGGACACAAAAAAACTCAACCTAAAAACTATAGGTGAGCCAGATAAATTACAAAATACAGACAATACAAAAAATACAACAACAAGAACAAGAACAACAGCAGCAGCTGTAACAACACTAACAACAGATAAAAACATCAAAATCTTCATCGCCATTTCTTCAATATTTTCAGCATCTATTACAATCTTCATCTGCAAGAAAAACTCGATTTCATCTTCTTCCTTTATCAACAACTTAAGAGACTTTGGGCGCATCATAAATCTCAGAGGAAGTTTGAGAAAAAGACAAAGGTCGAGAAAAGGGTTCGAACAAGAACCGGGTTTAAAGAGAAATTCTTTAAAAATAAGAAATAATATCTGAGGAGCTTGCATTTGAGGTGTAAAAAGATGATTAAAAAAAAAAAGAAGAAGAAAGAAGAGACACAAAACCAAGAAACTGAAAGCAGGTAAAAAAATAAAAACAACAATGGTGGGTTTCCGACCAAGAGAGAGGCTTAACCGAAGCTGAGCTACCTCTTGGCCGGAGCAGAAGGAAAGAAAGAGAGGGAAGCAGGGGCAGCGGCTGTGAAGAGGGAAGAAGAAGAGAAAAAGGTAGGGTTTCTTTTTTGTGCGCGGGATGGGACTTCGAAACGACTTTTTTAAATAATTTAATTTACTCATTATAATTTTTAAATTTTAATTTACATATTTTTGGCAACAAAATACATTTTCTCGTTTGGTGTTATGTGCACCAATATTAGCAAAAAATAAAAATAAAAATAAACATGATATATATATATATAAATGAGGATGAGTTTGTCATATTCACATGAAAGTTTTTTAAATAAAATAAAATAAAATATAATTTTAAATTTTTATTAATTGTTCATTTTTTGAGTATTACTTAGAGTTAAAAAAGCATAAGGAATTTCTCTTGACATGTTGGTCAGGTTTCTTCCCTTAGAACTTTTGACTTGCTAAGAGGTAAAGGGGTAACTTCACCTGAGTGTTCCACAATTCGAGATATATTCGCATGTGCAGGTCTTTTCGCACAATTTTATTTATAATTTAAATGGCGATTCACAAATTAGGGGGTGGAAGCGCTTTAAAAAAAGAAAAAAAGTGTTAATTGGAAGTAGGGGGTTTTTACTAACTTTAACCCCTTTTTCAATTTTACTCTGTGAATAACCCTGTTTTGGGTGGATTAATATTTCTAGTCTAAACGCACATAACGTGTGCATTTTTCTCGGTTAACACACACAGTATGTACATTTTTCATTAATTTAAAATTAAAAAAAAAAAATCCATGTGCACAGTAAAAAGCACACGTCACGACCAGTCACCAAACAAATGCACATGTGGCGTGCGTTGTTAAGCCAGTGTCCCATGTCAGCAGTTCACATCAGCAAAAACGCACGTAGGATGTGCGTTTTCACTTTCCCCATTTCACTTTTCACTTTCCCCACTTTCCCGATTCTTCATTTCATTTCTCTTTTCTGTTTTCCCAGTTTTCCCAGTTTCCCCATTTCTCTTTATTATTATTAATTTTCTTTTATAAAATAATGTAATATTTATTAATATTTTTTCTAATATTGAATAAGTAATATTCCTTACATATAATGTAAAGTCAAAAAAAAAATAATTTTTATATTTTTTATAAATATGAAAAAATATTTATAAATTATTATTTATATAAAACTTATAAAATAAATTAATATTTATAAAATCATGCATGATAATTAATTATAATTAAATAAAATAATATTTATTATTAATTTTAATAATATCTTTAAATTAATGTTAGAGACTTAAAAAAAAAAAGAAGAAGAAATTGATTTTTTTTCACCTTTAAATATTTAATTTTATACCTTAAGGCGGTTTTTGAATTGAACTTTTTTTAAAAAAATTTCACTCAAACTAAAAAAAATGAACTGTACTTGTTTGGATATCATCTGACGTGTTATTGTTTATATCTGTCCAAGTGGCAAAAATAAAAGAATAAAATATTCAATATATACATATAAATATATATATCTCAAATAACAATATCATCATTACACTAATAAAATATATTATTTTTGTTTCTTATTTAGACAATTTCTTAATTTGTTTCATCTTACTCATATTTTTTCGCAATTTAATTAAATTTTTTTTTTTTAAAAAGCAATTTCACAAAAAAAAAGAAAAGAAAAAATATCCTAAATATTTTAATTGGGATAAATAAATAAAAAAAAAAGAAAAGATGGGGGAGTAATAATACTAATAATAATTGTGAATAATTTGTCGGTATGGTACTACTTTCAACCCTCTGGGAGCGGAGTCCAAGAAATAGTAGGAAATACTATTCTGTAGAATAGACTAATAGGAGTAGGTGTGACGACGAAGAATGGAGGAGGGGGGAAAGTGAAAAGTGAAATGGGGAAAGTGAAAACGCACCTCCTAGGTGCGTTTTTGCTGACGTGGACTGCTGACATGGACGCTGGCTTGACAATGCACGCCACATGTGTGTGTTTGGTGACTGGTCAATAACGCACGTACGTATATGTGAATTTTTTTTTTTAATTTTAAATCAATGAAAAATGCACATGATGTTGTGTGCGTTAACCAAGGAAAAACGCACACACCATATACGATTTAGGCTATAAATATCCATTCACCCAAAACAGGGTTATTCAGGGAGTGATGTTGAAAAAAGGGGTTAAAGTTGGTAAAAACCCTGGAAGCAGGGGAAGAGGTGTCATAATATTGGCTGCTGCTGCGTTGCTAATAAAGGAAAGAATCTGCTTTTATTTGTAACCCGGAGAGAGAGAGAGAAGCAAACGGATCGACAATATTTTTTGCTTTCTCAACCAAAAAATATATATTCATCATCCATTCCGGGTTTCTGTCTGAATCTGATCTTGCTTGGGGTTTACATCTATTTTCTGTTTCTGGCGATCGTACTGAAACAAGACACAGAACTCTGTTTCCATTACTACTTCCTGCTTGCTTTACCTCTTTTTCTACTGACTTTCGTACCATGACACTGAGAGAGTCCATTTTTGAAATTTTACTGATTCCATTTTCTGTCAAACCATGGCGCAGAATTGGAAAGACATCGATAATAAATTCCGCGGCGAAGTTAAGGCGAAAAGAACCTCTTCTTCTTCTTCTTCTGTGTGGTCCTTTCAAGTTTCAACCCAGTCACCCACAGGTCATTTTAAGCCTTGATTTGTGTGTTAATCTCTCCAGAGTGGGTGGATTCCCCATAACCGCTCGTTAAATCTAGTTACGATTGAATGCGGAGGATCACCTGCCTAAGGTGCTAAACAGGTCTTGATTCAGAAGATAAAGTTTTTCTGTATAGTTTGAAGAGGATCACCGATGGCAGTCAATCCAAGAGGGGAAGGATCATACTTTTCGTATCCACGCTTTGTCAAAGTGATTACGCTTCCTCCTGATCAGGGCTTGGTAAGTAATAATGGAGGAGTGTTTTTATTATTACTTACACATATTGTTGTCGCGAAACCTTGTTGCAACATTGTCCTAACACTTGTTTGGGTGTATTCTCAGAAAATTCCATATGCTTTTATGAGAAAATATGGCCGTGATTTGCAGGATGTTGTGTTGTTGAAGGTTGCAACTGGCGCTTCATGGCAAGTAGAATTGGTTCACTACGAGGATCATGGAACTCTGTTGCAGAAAGGATGGAAGGAATTCTCGGAGTATTATTCTATCAAAAAATTCTACTTTCTAGCCTTTAAGTACGAAGGAAACGCCCAATTTCATGTTTACATATTTGATCAAACAGCATTAGAAATCGAATACCCAGGCCAGACCTACCGGGAACGGAGTGGGAGCCGCATTCCAACGTCAGACCGAAGAGGTAGGCCTCGTGTGCGAACAGTGCCTGAAATTTCAAATGATGATGAAGAATTTGAAGAGATTTCCGCTACGATTTTGGAAGAAAATGATCTGACAACACGAGCTTCGAAGCGAAAGAGAGCACTTGAGGAGGAGGATGTTTCAATTGAAACCCTGGATGATCCCTCAGAATCCAAGCCTAAATCCAGATCTTATCATAAACTGATGGTGACAGAAAATCAAAGGGAGAGCAGAAATTATAGAGGCAATGTGAAATCAAAGAGAAATCAAAATGGGAATTCAGGTCCATATCAAAAGATGAATAAGGATGAGGAGGAACCTTTTAATCTTCCTGTCCGCATTTAAAATAATGTGAAATCTTTAAGACTGATTAGTCAATTTCTTTCTGTGTCTGTGCAGGAAAGAGTTCTAAGGGAACAAAGAAGCCCTTAAAACGTTTAACAATAACTAACAAAGAGAAGTCTAAATCATATCAAAGAGCAAAAGCTTTTACTTCCCCAAATCCCTTCTTCATCTCTTTCATGCAACCTACATATGTGTCTGGAAAATTTACTCTGGTAATAAAGCTATACAACTTTATTTATTTGCAACGGTATTATCCATCTGGTGTGCTTGTGATACCTTCAAATCCTTCATCAGTTTTTCATTTTGTTTGTTTTTCAGGAAATTCAGTCGGAGTTCTGGAAGGCCTATATGCAGCACAAAGAAAGCCATCTTCTAAAACTTCAAGTCTCGGGAAGGAAGACCACGAGTTGGTCTGTGACTGTGTGTTCTAGAACTTACGGTGGCGGAAGGATTACTACTGGGTGGAAGAAGTTTGTTCAGGATAATGGGTTACAAGTTGGTGATGTTTGCGTATTTGAACTGATACCAGGCACCCAAAAATTCAAAATCACTGTATTTTGATCAGCTGAAGTTGAAACTTCTACCTCTTTTTTTTTTTTTTAATTTTAAAAACCGTGATGAACCTGTCCTATTATCATCTAAGCGAACATCAAGAAGTTTTCATACAATCTTTACAATTTCATGAGTTGGCTTGTTCAAGAAAAAATGGTGTTTTCTTCTGTTTGCTTCAAAATCTCATTATCTCTTCACGGGGCATGAATTGTTGGGTTGTAAACAATGCTAGTTACTTTGCCCATTCAAACATACTTGGAGAAACATTTCATAAATATAAGATAAAATAGAAAATGAATAACCAAATTTAATATAATTCACCATCAAAGAAAACCTGCACATCCTTTCTGAAGTATCTCCAATTTAGAAATAGTAATTCCCTCTCAATCACTCGGTGATTTTTTTTTTTTTTTCTTTTACTATGTGAACCCCTCTTCTTCTCTTTACTGATTCTATTTGCTGTTAAATTAAGGAGCCAAACTGTAATTTTACAAAGATAAAGTAGTTTGACCTTAATTTAGATAAGTTTGGTATTCCGAAAACCCTACTGTGGTTTCGAAAGAATAAGAAGGCCAGCGCGAAATTCCGCGAAGTCACTTCCAAAACCAACGGTTCTTTTATTTCACCGAGCCCCTCTTTATCCCTGAAATCACCTCGGAATCTTTCTGATGCAATCCAGTTTGCGTGCAGTTTCGACTTCCAGTAGTTCTGCAAACTTTCACTTCTGCTGGCCTTCCCACAGGCACAGAATTCCCATAACCAGAACTGCCAAGAACCTCAACTCGAAAAGCCCTCTAAACCCCCTGATCATTTCAAACTCTTTGAAAACTTCATTCAACCCTCACAACGACTTTCACTCTAGAGAAGGAAACTTCAAGAATCCTGAAGAAGAAGAAGAAGAGAACCAATTTGGAGTTTCTTATCGACTCCCAATTGTTGTTCGCAATTCTAGCAGTGTCCTCAGGTACTTTTGGGACGGCAATAAGTTGAAATTGGTCGCGCTCGATGGGAATTCTTTTTCTTTATGGGATTTCTGCACTGATTTTGATGATGGGTTCAGAAAGTTTGTTAGAATTTGTGCTTCTGCTTTGAGGAATTTCTTTCTTCCGAGGGAGGTTAGCCTGAATTATTTAGAGTACGTCAAGTGGAAGTTCTTGCATAGGGTTTCCAGCTCTGCTCTTCAAGTTCTTGCTACTCAGGTAATCTTTTAATGAACCTACTTAAGGTTTTAAGTTGTTTTGGAATAGGCCATTTGTGTTCAGAATGGATATCGATAATAAAGATAATCATTCAGAAATCAATTACACGTCCCTGCCATCGAGTATGAATAACCTCTGTATCCTTGTTCTAAAGGAACTTATTTTGCTCTATACGATACATTTAGGCAATGTTTCGGGCTATTGGAATTGGATTCTCTCGTTCACTCCCATCAGCTGCTGCCCTAAATTGGGTATTGAAGGATGGCCTAGGCCGCCTGAGTAGGTGCATCTACACTGCAAGTTTGGCTTCTGCCTTCGACACTAATCTAAAGGTGCCTTTTTTCACCCTCCAAAGTTCATTCTGCAACCTGTTATAACGTATCTAGTAAACTCATCTAGTTTATTCAATAATTTGTGTTATCTTACATATTCTTGAAAGGATTGCTTGTTTAGTATGGAAAACTAATACTGAAACAAAAGAATGTTCTGTTTCTGTGATAACCATGAAAGTAGATAGAAGTTTAGTATATCACTAACCCTCATTTGTCCGAAGTGAAGAGAGTCAGGTTCTCAACATCTGTACTCTTCAGTTTGAGCATTGGAGTGGAGTTGTTGACCCCAGCATTTCCTCAATACTTCTTGCTGCTTGCCTCCATTGCCAATATTGCAAAGCAAATAAGCCTGTCGTGCTATTTGGCTACTGGTGTAAGTTTCTGTTTTTATTCTTTGCTGAATGGTCTGATCTTTCAATGTCTTTTCTGGAAGAAGATCTAGTTGGTATTAGAAACCACCTGTACTTCATCTCTTTTGTTTTCTGTTTTCTTTGTATTTCCCCAATTTGACTCACTGATGGACAAGAATATACCTTCAAGATGGTTATGTTAATCAAGTTTTATGTGTTCTAATGGTAATTTCACCGGTTCTCATTTCTTGCCAGACTGCTGTTCATAGAAGCTTTGCAGTTGCAGATAACCTTGGTGAAGTTTCAGCAAAGGCACAGGTTAACTATTGTCATAATTTTTGTTGGATATCTTCTTTTTCTCTCTGAATGATGAATCTTAAAGTTTATGTTGGATTGCAGATACAAACAGTGTGCTTTGATAACCTTGGTCTTGTACTCGCTGCAGTGATGAATATTGCAATTAAAAACAACCAAAGGTTTGCTACTGAACTTTCAGAGTTTTTGGTACACTGCCTGGTTATTCGTGTATCAGGACTCCCTCCCTTCATTTTCATGCATAATATTTTAATATAAGATTTTCTTTGGCTCAAATATGAGATATTTCTGTTGGCAGCAGAGATGAATTCCAATAAATATTTGATAGTTCGATCATCATGGTCCAGAAAGAGTATCTGGATGATGCAGTCTTATGTTTCTGTATATTTAAATGTGTGCTTTCCCCCTTTTTACAATGTACTAATATGTCATTTCCTGGCATTTTAATGTTGTTTTCACTGATGAATAGATCACCTGTAATATTGGGCTGGGAATGGAATATGATGATCTGTTATTAAACTTGAATAGGGGTACATTTATGAAAACATCCACTTGGTTAATTTTAAGACTCGGCTTTTTGGTACCTTACTATTGAATTATGCTCTAGCTTGCAGGCAGCTCTACCATTTCTCGTGTACCCCATCTTCACAGCATTAGACCTCTTTGGAATTTATCAAGGACTGAAGCATGTGCATCTTCCAACTCTAACCAAGGTCAGTATATATTGTATTACTGTTGTAATCAATAACAACCTAAGATAATAGTGTCTCTCTTTGGATGGACATGCAACCGGCTAGGTGCTTCAAAGTGTTTAGTATTGCTGCTTCATCTCTTTTAGGCATTTTTGCTAATACCGAAGAAGCCAGTTTGCAATAAAATAATTTGTATTTTTGTTTCTGCTTGTCCAGGATAGGCTTGAGATCATAATATATATGTGGATTCAGGAAGGTTGTATTCCATCACCTGCTGAAGTCAGTAGAAAGGAAAGTATTAGCTTTTGGGGAACTGAAGGTAAGTCGGAAAATATCCATTTTCCTTAACCTCTTATGCACATGTATATGAGATTTTGGTAGTTGAAACTATAGCAAGTTATTTAGTGAGCTTTGGATTAGGCAGGAAAGAGTTGCCAATTAGAATTGGTTGTTTGAATCCAAGAAATCAACTTCCAAAACTGTCGGTGCTAACGATACAAGCTCTGAACAATGAGGATTTCTATTTCACATGCATGGAGAACTTCAACTATGGTTCAAAATATGTTGGTCAAGTATGCTATGACGAAGCCTTTAAGTTTTTGGAATTTTTTATTCACTTCGTTGGTTTGAGCTTTATTACAATGTTTGTTTTCATTGCATGTTGGCAACAAAATTACAGCACGGTATTGTTCTTTGTCTACGGGAAGGAGCAGAGTCTTCAGATGTCATCATGGGTTTAATGCAGGTAGGAAGAAATTTCTGGACTATTTTCTTAATTTCCTTTGCCCCTCCTAAATGGTGTTTCGTAATAGTTTCACTAACTTTATTTCTTGGTTGTACTCCTGGAATAAATGCAGGCATGTCATGTCCGGAAAGCTCTTTTGCTTAGCAGGAGCATGTGGGAAACTAGTCTTGAAGAAGACTATACTTCGAATGAGGAATGGTTTAAACTGACTGAAGATGGAAAGCAGTTTGCTCGAGCAAGCTTACCACTGTTAATTGAAGGGATGTCGAAGCAGGGGTGGGCTTGTAAGAACATCCTATTGAGCTCACGAGAGCAAGCTCGATACAGTTTTGTTGCCGATTAAGGATATTGCAGGCCTAACCTTGGGTTGGGTGGGGGTGGGGCGGCAATTGGCAAGGGAAAAGTTTACTAAGAGTCGAATCATAAGGTAAGAAATTCCAAAGCAGTGATGAAATTCAAGGAAGAAAAATAAATAAAGAACTAAAAACTCTCATGAGAAAGATTCATTCGATTTGTCAAATGTTTTTTATCTCCAGAATTGTCTCTTTGCCCCCAAATTGAGAAAGGATAATTGCATTTACTATTGAGATGCTGTACGAACCAAGAACATATGACTTGTCTCGGGGTTTAGCCATTTAGCTATTCTCGCTCCGGGAAATTCCATTAGAGATGGATTCAAATGTATCGAAGATTTCAATGTGATGACATACGCACAGGAGGTGCTGATTCATTTCGTTCTTTTTATTTACTCCTGAATGTAGTACCATGACCATGAGTGCTCTCAAAATAATTCTGATGGTGCCAATTGTTCTTCCCTTCAACAAGTTGAATACACAATATGCAACCATGTGGTTTTGACACTGCGCACTAGCTATACAAACTTGTGTACAAGACCTGACTAATTTTATGTATTTCCAATCATTCTAGATCCCAGTGGTAATTTTTTCAAGAAATAGCAACACTACAGAAAATGTTAATATATTATGCATTGATACATAAACACAGCTCAAGGAGTAAGAAAAGATCCGCCGCCGGACAATGTTCCTGATATTCCATCCACCAAAAAAATTATAAAGCGGCAATTCTAGAAAGAAAGAATTGGACCCCTTCCTCAAATGTTCAGCATCAAAGTTCTGGTTGCTTTTGCGGACAAGTTTGAAGATGCTCCTCAGTTTATTATGTACAGTGGCCATGTATTCACAAAACCTCAGCAGCAACAACAGAATCAATATAATAATAAATCCTTCTACCATTTCACTTCACTGGGAGAATGAACTTCCCTCAGTGCTATAAACTGAGTATTCACTTAAGCTACTAAAGTTAGGCCTTTCTTCATCCCATTTCACAATCTCCCTTGCATACCTGAGGGCTTGATCTACACTATTCGGCTCCAGCCCATTCATCAGTGAAACATACAATTTCCGGTCGGTGAGAGAAGAAAACAGCTTCTTGAATTTAACGGCAATATAATGGAAAGCCAGCTGTCCCAGAGGAGGTGAATGGCTGGAGTTAGAATTGTTGGAATGGTGTCTGCTTGTCACTGGATGAAAATCATTAAACCATTCACACTTGGTTAGAGGTACCCGTTCGACCTTTTCCTCAAAAAGATCAAACTTATTAAGCAATAGTAGGAAGTTCATTTGATCAAAGGTTGGATGTGTAACAATGCTCTCAAAGAACTTTCTGGTCAATATCATCTTGTTCACTAGATTCCCATTTTCATCGGTACCAAATTGGTCATAATCACTCAAGGACGCACAAAATATGACAATTCGAACATCTTCAAACATCTCAATCCACTTGCAATTCTCCCCAAATCGTCTTGCCTGTACTCTTATCAGCTGATACCTGTCAAACAATTTACGTGTATTAGTTTCAAAATCTTGAAGTTAGTGCAAAATACTATCAAACTGCACAAAGAAACCAAAAATAGTTATCGCTGCAAAGAATATATTGCAGTTCAAGAGAGCTAATAATATTTCATATTAAGAACGGCGGGAATCTTCTCTGGCATTGGGACAATGGGATGAACATAACCTTTGATTTTAACTGTACCATATCTAACCATATCATCTCTGATCTTATGTTTATAAATCAATTTGATTAGTTGAACAGGAAACAACATGATAATAAATCACAATTTCCATCGAGTCATGAAGCTAGCTCATCCAAAGGGACTCACTGGTTGCCAATTGGTTAATGCTTTATTAACTACTTACTTTTCTATGTAAATATCCCAATTGTTTTATTTATTTATTTTTTTTATACATATTCTTCCCCAAACAAGCTAGGCTAAAAAAGTATCATGTCATTAAGGTTAGTAAACATTCGCCGTATCTGTGATAAACCAAGATACTGCAGGAATAAACTACATGTTCACTTACCAAATCTTTCAATCAATCACTAAGCTCCACTTAGCAACATGTTCACATTATCACACTGTTACTCGACTAGGAATGTGGGCCATAAGACAATAGATAATTTCAATTAGTAACAGAGGTAAACACAAATACAAGATCGATAATTTTATCAACGAAAAATTGGTTCTCCAGGTGTAATTTCTCCCCTGTTATACTTCCAAAGTTCCAATCACTTCATTGATTCCTAATTATGATACTAAAATTCATATCATTATTTTGCTATAGGTTTCTACCATTTCTAGACTTGTGAACAAGACACAGATGTCGTGAATAAGAAATAACCAAAGGATTCATCAGATGAGGTTTCAGAAGTTTCATAAATTAGTACACAGATAAAAACATAAATAAGAAACACAATGACCAGTGCCACTTATGTATGACAGGAACAACTGCAGTTGAAGGAACCATCCTCATCAACTTATAACCAGCAGAAATGCAATAGAGTTACCTTAGCAAAGAATCAAGCAGATCACCACTTTCAGGATTCTCATCATATGTGGCAGGCTCTGGGAATAAGAAGTCTACACAAGCAAGTCCATTGGATGAAGTAACACCCTCAGCATAGAGAATATCCAGATCAATAGGTTCATAATCTGACCTCAATATTTCCACCACCTGAAAAAGTAGAGGGAACAAAACCAAAGAAACTTTTAAGAACAAACAGCCAAGAGAAGACTTCTGTTTTTGAGAGACACACAAACATGAAAAGAAAAAACTTTAATAATTCAACCAGTCAAGGACACATGAGACTAAAGGATTGTTCAGATATCATGACTTGATAATCATTCTCTCATTAAGCAATAGTGTTAAACTACTTACAGTGGAGACCACAAGCTATATTTATTTATGTAATGTCTTTTAATAAGAGAAAATTAGGCAGCATCTTTACCCTCTCCAAAAAGTAACTGGCAACACTCGGAAGTATTTCTAGTTCACTTCTGCGCTTGTAGGTGGCTTGAACGGCAGTGCTGCTCCACAACTCTTCAACCAAAGGTGCATATTCCCGAGTGGAAGCAGGAAACACAGCCTCCAAATTACCTGACACCATAATTTTCAGAAGCCAATCGGAGAATGCTTTGAGCCTTGGACATATTGAATAGACAGTCTTTTCCTCTTTGCCATCATCATTTCCTGTGGTGAACCACAAGAGTTCAAACATAAACATTACATCAACTGGAAAATCTGCATACATCCATTTCTGTCGCATTGGACAAAATTTCCAAAATTGGCACATTTAACACCAATGTAACAATGTGATAAACCATAATGTCTTTAGAATAGAAATTTTCAAAATTTAACTCGTACACTTCAATATAAAGTCCATACTTAAGCAAGTCAACACAAGGCAAACAATCCATAACTCAGCTTACAATTGAATATGCTCCCGGTCAAATAAAAATTGAAATAGGCACAAACAAATTGTATCTATTAACGATTGTCAAATAACAAATAAAAGAATATTGAGCACCCAGTCATGAAAATTCTAATGAAATACACTTCCTCATTTACTATGTAGCTGCCGCTAGATTATTAGGAAATATGACCCAGTAGAGTTACAAATTTCAAGTAGCTTGGAAATAAACTTATCTAATAATGGACAAGTTACAGTCAGTAAAGGTGACAAAGTGCAAGATCTCCCAAGATTTTTGAAGGGTACTAGATATCTGGCCAATAGTAAATAGAAAAATATTCAATACAGAAGCCCAAAGGAAATTATCAGATTGTTGATAAAGCTACTAAAGCAGCTAACACCTCCACAAAGAAAAATTGAAAGTATGCATGTCCTAAGAAGCATTAATGGCATATTGTGGTTTGCTTTTGCTCTCCAGGGTTCAGGTTCACAATGCATCCATGTTTTAAAGTTCAAGAAAGATCAGCAGCAATAAGGGACAAATACTTACCTAGGAGATTCAACTCATCAGGGGAGACATCTATCCTTAACTTGTTCAAACTATCCTCTTCAAATCGTTCCCGGCCCTCAAGAAGTATTCCAAGATAGCCATAAACATTACTTTGGATCAATGACTTTATATGGTCCCGCTCCTCCTCTGAGAAAGGAATGTCCTTGTAAAGAATTTTGGCCTAAGCAGCAATTCAGACCAGTCAGTTAGGTGTCATCCAAACATATATAGAACAACCACATGAGAAGGAGAAAAGTTAGAACCTAGTTGACATTTTCTTGGTACAAGCATAGCCAGAGATAAGCCAAAAAAATGGCAATAGTTCTAATGGAAACTCTTAAAAATGCAATAAACAAGGAACAACTCAGCGAGATAATTTTTAAACAACCACTTATTGCAATAACACATGGCATGAACAACCATGTGAAGTTCACACATTACCATTTTAGAAATGTTATAGTCTTTCATCATGTGGATGCCTTCTATCCTCTTTTCAACACCCAAAAATAAAGTAAATAAAAGATAGAAGAAAAAGCACAATGAGCATAAATTCTCTTTTTGGTTTGACATGTGTCTCGACTATGAGCACAATACATGCATGAAGGTTGATTTGCACACTGCCATAAAGTAATATGAAAAAGGGAATAAATCCTGAGTTCATACCTTCCCCCTTCCTCTCTCTTTCTCAACTACATCAAAGAAAAGGGATCAACAACTACAAGACTGTTTTTCTAATATTCCTGTATTTTAGGTAAAAAGAAGACCCAATCTTCTTCTATACTGTTGCTAAAGAAAAGAAGGGAGAGGGAAGGGAATAGTGTGTAAGGCAACCATTGTGTGACACCAAGAGTGTATCTATATGAAGGATAGTTGACCAAGGCATAATAATTGCACAAATGCACATAACAATGAGAAATCAAAAGTATATGTACATATATATATATATCTGAGACATACACCGGCTGAAAGCTTACTTGCTTAAATATGGTACTTGATCCAGATCCATTATATCCAATTAACAGGAACTTTTGAAGTGCCTTCTGTTCCAGGTACTCAGTCGCTGAGTGACTAGGCATACTATTCACCTGGTCTCCATACAGATGAGGGGATTTTGAAGGAACAGGAAGAGAAAGTACAGCACAAACCAGCTTTGTTCCAGCCTGAACAAGCATCGTAAATGAGTAGAGAAAATTTAGGACCAACATCCAAACTGTTTCATTTGACAGAAACCAACATCTATGAGGTATAGGGGAAAGAGAGGGGAGAAAATTTTAACAAAATCAAGCACATCCTTGCATAGGAATCCCACCTTGCCCCATATATACCCTTTGGTATTTCTTTGTCCTTCTTCTTGGTATGAGCCATCCTCATTCACCCAAAAATGTGGGTTGCCAGCACACTGGACTCCTGCTAACTGTGTCATCCAATTAAAACTGTCAACAGCAATTACATTAAGTAGTTCTAATAAGATTTAGTGCATGAGTTTAAATCTCAACCTGTAACATTCGCAGTTCTACTTTTGTGATCTCACGGCCATTTATGTATACTTGTGTATTTCCATTGCTTGCATCGGCCTGAATTGGACCCCCAACATTCAAATGGGGGCTGATAATTTGAGAAGGTTTCTGTCCTTCCTGTTAAGTAACAGAATCCTCGAGTTTAAAACATAACACCAGATTAAAGGAGTATCAAAATCCATTGCATTAAAAATTATTGTGTTCACCTTTCCCCAGAGACCAGACACTTTGTCATACCAATAATTTCCCGGCTTGAGCTTCTTTGGTGGATTTGGGCAGCTCTGCAGGACAACCAGTTCTTCATGACAGAGAGGTCTACCATTTACAGAAATATACTCTGGTGGTAACTGGTTCACTTCACACAATTTCTCAGCTTTCATTATTTGGCGAATCTCCAAGTCATTGAGCAGTCGCTTGAGCATTCTAGAGCACTTCCCCAAGTTACTTCTCTTCGACTCATCAATAGGAAACCCAATGCAGGTAACACACTTTCTCCCCTCCGGCATAGATCCCATTGCTCTAAGCACGCAACTGCTGCAATACTTGGCATCACAAACCATACAGACCTCTTTTTCAGTAAACCTATTTCCTTTCAAGCATCGATAACATGCCCCTTTTTTCACCTTGACTGGAGGTTCCTTCTTTGCGCGAGTGGTCTCAGGTCCAGCATGACCAAACTGTTTGTTGTTGTCCCCGTCCTCTGATTCAATATCACAGAAAGTTACAATAGGGGCACGTTTTGAATCACAACCATGTTCATTATTCCCATCCCCAATCTTAAGTGAGGAAACTCGAGAAGATGGATAATCAAAACTGACCACTGATTCACTGGAGGCCCAGTCTGGCTGGTTCAACTCGTTACTGAAATCTAAACTCTCTTTACAACCAGCAGAAACCCTGAATTTACGAGAACTTCCCAACAATTCTTGAGATTTTCCAAAGCTTTCAGAGCATCCCAATGTGCCTGAATTCCTCGGACCATTTAATAACTCGTGTGAATGGTCATGGCTGATGGAGGAAGAACCTAATTCAGTAGACCTATCAATCATACCTGAAAACTCGCCAGATTCATAGTCACCGCTAGGACGTTTCAAATCACTGGAGCAACTCAGCTCACCGGATAGAGAACAACAACCACCATTACTAGGCGCTCTTTCCTCGAACGCGTTCACAGAGTTTGGGGAAACAGTAGCTTCGGACCCCAGAGCTAGCTCTTTACTGATGGACTCCTCCAAAGTCACAGCACTATTGTGCGATTCAAAGGCAATAACAGAAGTCGGAGAAACATTTGATTCAGAACCCAAAAGTTCCAAATCCTTGGAAAACTTTTTAGCCACGTTATTTGCTAATATCGGTTGCACAACGGGCAAAGACAACTTATCCGGCAATGGCATTTCGGAAACAACAGCGGCCACTGGAATCCGATCAACGTTAATGGGCACCGCTCTGGGAAGTTGGCAGGTAATTGGCGGACCATGATACTCCATGGCAAAAGCATATTCCACACCTTCTTCCACCATAGTCGCCACCTCTGGCGACATATCCACACACCCCAAAGAAAATTAACCAACCCTTCAACGAGTATAACTACAAAAACAACATCCAAAGGACCCCGAAGCCAAAAAGACAAGCCCTAAGAGTAATACACACCGTGAGAGAAAAATACAGTCACATATCCAAAAACTACAAGACAAGAAAATCATCTACCATATCTTAACTAATTATAAGAAGAAAATAAATAAATAAAAGTAATGGGATTTTCAAGTGAAAAATGTTCCTTACCTGAATTTGAAGCTAAAGCAAGACAAACAGACAGAGATGCCGGCAGCTGTTAATCAAAGAAATAAAATATGGAATTGAAATGGTAAGAATTGCAGTAGGACTCAGTTACGAATAGAGAAAAGGAATCGGAGTGAAACGACAATCCGATGGTTTCAACGGAAAATCCAAAAACTGAGAGGAAGTGTGAATGTTTGGTTTTGGAAAAAAGAGGAAAGTACATTGGAAAAGGAAAGTGAAGAGTTAGGCCTTTCACCTTTGCTCTTTGGCCTTTGGAGAGTGGGGAAAAAGACAGGAAAAAAGAAAAAAAACAAGCAATAGTTGTTCTTCTCTCTTCAGTGGCATCGCATCTCTCATTCTCATTTCTTTCTTTTTCTTTTTTTTTTTCTTTTTTTTATCTTTTTTTGCTATTTCCTTGTTTGAGAATTGAGAGAGAGGGAGAGATAGAAATTGTGGGTGTAGTGTGTGTGAGAGAAAGAAGACATATAATAGTGAGTGTAGGCATGTGGGATCAAGTTATAGGTTTATTTGTCTTTTACCTCGTGATTGGCATCGAGTTTGTTGCTTTTGGACAATCGTGGTGCTTTCTCACGACTTCTTTGAATTTTTACTTTAGCATTAGTCGTAGACTCGTAGTAGTAGTGTATTGCTTTCAGAATTTTCACCCGTTTCTTTCTGTAACTAACCCTCGGCATGGAATGTCTGGCAATCGTCACGCCTATGCCGTTCTCCAAGTGTTTCTTTCGTTGATAACTAAAGACCTTGTTATAGACTAGCTGTAGCTCTTCTTATTTTCATTTTGCCCTTTTTTATAACAGTGACTTTTTCCGATAAGCTTCCTTTTTTTTTTTGAGTTACATAAAAATTATAAATTATAAAATTCATTAATTGTACTTTTTTATTTTTCTTAAATTATAATACATCATAAATCTTAAACTCTAAACTCTACACCTAAAACTCAAAATAGTAAAATCTAAACTGTAGATCTTCATAAATACTAAACCCTATATCTTAGATCGTAAAACCTTAATCACTAAATCTTACATCATAACCCTAAACTCTAGACAATAAACACTAAACTCTTAACCTTAGAAATTAGACACTAAATCTTACACCCTAAAAGCTAAGATGTAAGCCCTAAACCCATACCCAAAATCATAAAATCGTATAACCTGAAATCTAAAACTTTAACCGTAAACACTAAATCCTAATCTTTAAACCATAAAATCTAAACTATAGATCTTAACTCCTACGCATGTACCATAAACCCTAAACCTTAAAGACTAGCCCTAGAAATCTAAACCATAGACCCTAGACCCTAATCCTAAACTCTAAGCACTAAATACTAAACCATACTTTGATAAACATTCAATATCATAAGTATAGATAGATATATCATATAATATATATATATATATATATATATATATGAGTTTAGATATATATTGTTAACTCGAGAGATTTTGTTTAGTACATCAAGAACAATGTCAAATAATTGACTATGACTGATGTCAGGTCCATATTCGTAACACGGATTGCGAGCTTGAGTCGTGACAATTGATACGAGGATTTCAACGAGAATTTTTCTCCGCATATTATTTTCATAAAAATTTTCATTCCTTTTCAATTAAAGTTTTAATAAAAATTACTAAATAAGATTTATAAAATAAAAAAAAATAAAGTATTTATGTTTTACTTTAAATTTTTTTTAATAATTATTATAATTTTTATGATTATATATATATATATATATATAATTAAGAAAATATATAGTATGAGTACGATTTTATTCATTTGTATCCAATTTAGTATTTATTAAGATAATTATTATGATTTATCTTTAGTAAATATTAATAATTTGGTATTATGCCGAACTTGAACATTTTCTGAGCTATACAAACAAATAATTAAAGAAACCCGAACAAGATTTTAGATTCGAAACATTAATGAAACATACTTGAACATATTCAAAAATTAAACAAATTAAGCTCAAATATCTCATATTCGATTGTATTTAATTTGATTACAGCTCTATTCATGATATTTACTTTCTCATAATTGATCAAAATTAGATAAAAATAATTTATTTTACATATTCTAAAAAGTTTAGTAACTAAATTCAATATTTTATAAAATTTATAGATTAATATTTATTCAATCACCCATAATTTCTTTCTTTTTTTTTTTTTTTTTTTAAAAACATGGGTTATTTTACCATCAGATAAAGTACATGGTTTCACACATTAAATATTTTAATATTAAGAGTATTAAAACTATACAGTAAATGTATATTTCTTGCCAGTTTTGAGACCATTCTTAACCGATTAACTATATATATCTTATATATATTAGTAATAATAAATGTTAAACAATAGTAACTAGTAAGACCCAACCACACAAAGGAAAAAAGAAAAAAAAAAAGAAGAGCTTCCAAAGTATGATTGTGTTGAATCTTTATAAAATATTTAGTTAAGTTGATCAATATAAATCAAGTTTATTTAATAATTCAACTTATTTAATTTTAAATTATGTCAATTTAACTAAATTATTTATCTATTTAATTATCTGTCTAAATAATCTAAAAATTATAAAAATATTAATATCAATAATAAAAACAAAACACAACAATTTATTACAATTACACATCTTAGAATTAATATATATATATATATATA
>JAXGGT010000162.1:10252331-10281853 GCA_035583425.1 Marsdenia floribunda | reverse complement strand
CGTTCAGTCCGGGGGTTTACCCAGTGCGCACCCGAAGGGTAGCGGCTGCGGGTTCCCACGTCATCAAAAAAAAAAAATAAAAAAAAAATACAGTTACGTTAAGGTGTAGAAGCAGCGTAAAGTGTTAAAAAAAGATGAGGGAGGGTATTTTGGTCAATTAAAAGTTCAAAGCACAAGGCTCTATTGCGCCTTGAAAATCTCCGTCCGTCCTGCAGTCAGTCTCCAAACTGCGGATGAACCTTCAGAATTCATTTTTTATGCTTCAAAACTGGGATTTTGCCCAAAAAGGAGTTTTTATTGTTGCATTAAATTCGAAGAGAGCGTTGGAAGCTCACCACCGGGGTTAGTTTATCAGATTAGATTTAAAGCTCTCTCTCTCTCTCTCTCTCTCTGTCTGCAACCGGAAAAGAGAAAAAAAAGGAAGTGCAATTACTATCCTCTCCTGTTGATGGTAAAAGGAACACACATTTATGGAGAATCGAGACCTGCTCAACAACATGAACTGCTCTGCTTTAATTTCCGCCATTAATTGTCACCTCAAGTCAACCTTACTTGATTCACCCTTAGCTCCATAGCTGATGGTTGCTTGTTCTATTTCTACTTCGCAACCCCCACCCCTTTTGCTGCCGTTCATTTTTTTTTTTTTTTTTTGTCCCTTCTTTCTCATCCTCTCCCATCTGATTAGGATAATATGATTATGGTTGTTAACCAGTTATTTCCGTGTGTAATTCTTGTTGTTGTATTTTTGCCGCCTTGTGTATTTTCTTCCTTATCTCCAACTCCTTCGACTTTAGAAGATAGCATCCCGGATTGTAATCGGAATTGTCCAGCGGGTATTTGGAATGGCAAACGGTTTCCACATCCGTTTGGTTTCTCCCCCGGTTGTCAGATTCAGTTAAACTGTACCAAAAGTGGGGAGGTTAAAATCGGTGAATTTCGTGTTGCGAATGTGACGGCGGAGAGTATATTAATCGATATGCCGGTGAACTGTAGCCGTCCGATTGAGAAACTTGAACCACTCTTTGGTAGAAACTACAGGATGACGTCGCGCAATGCCCTTTTGCTGCAAAATTGTAGCTCGCCGATCAAGGGATGTTCAATACCAATTGACCTGTTCAAAACTAGATTGGGTAGCGTCAGCTGTGATTTCTTGAACACAAGCTGTTATTCAGATGCCTCTAACAATGTCTCCTTCTTGGAATTTCGTAAGTTAAAGAATACCAGGTGTGGAAAAGTTTTTTCCTCTCTTGCTGCTGTCGATTTGAACAATGAGAAAGGAGATAAATCGAGTTGGAGCGCAGCGTTCTCACTGGAGTTTCAGATTGTGGAATTAGGGTGGTGGCTGGAAGGGAACTGTGTCTGTGGCGAGAATGCAAAATGCATTAATGTCTCCGGCCCTCGTAATGTACGCATGGGATATCGATGCCAATGCATAGAAGGCTACGCCGGCGATGGCTTCAGAACCGGTAACCCCTGCCTGAAAGGTGAGTACATTTTTTATTTTTTTTATTTTAAGAAAAAGAATTTGGTCATCTTACTTATAATTTTTTATTTATGTATTTATTTTATATTTCCTATGGAATTCTTTTATACTATCTTTTTCTTTAAGTCAAATTAAATTGAAAACAGTGATTATTTAGAAATTTTAAAAGAGGAGGAATTTTATTTATTTTATTAATTATTTCGGCCGATAGCCTAACATCATCTTTTCTGACTACGGAGGGCAGTCACAGTTCCAATGTAAAAGATATTTTGTATTTTGTTGACCAATAAGAAGAACCTTCTCTGTCGTTTGAATGATGAATATTTCTTTTTCTTATTTTGGCTTTTACGTGTCTCACCATGGTGATGATGTCTAAACCTAATCCTCAAGTCCTATTTGCTTCACTTTCCACCAATTTGTTTGTCTTCCGTTTGTTTTGCTTGCTGAAACTTACGTGCATTCTGTTTAATTACCGGTGCTGCTAAAGTTTCAACAAATAATTAGATTAAGTAAAGATGACAATTTAAGACATGGAACCAAACCCACTTGAGTTTCGTTCACGTCCCATATCGTGGAACAAAAAATTATGAAATATGATAGTATTCTTTACCGTGTTTCGGAAGAAAGATTCAAATCTAAGTTGCATAAAATGGATTGGAATTCATGCTCAAGTAAGGCGAGAAAGTCAAAGGACGAGGAATTTAATTGCTTTGACTTTTGGGCAATAATATTTGATTGTTTCAATGTGCTGTATGTAATTGCTTACGACGTCCAGTAGTTGTTATACTCAGCATGGCAACACCCACACTGGATTGGATAATCTCTGAAGTCAATGAGTACAATTAATTACTCTATCTAGTGATTTTTGAGGAAAGAGCACATGATCTTTGGAGAAATATGGCTGTGAATGAGTTTAGTCTGTTGAAAAAGATAATACAGAATTGTAGAACAACCTTCCTGTGATTGATTCTGGCTCACGCATGACCATGCATTTGAAAATAGAACAATGACTGGTCTTTCTATTTACTTGTCATACTTCTCATGCTGATTCCCACGTTTTGTTCTGAGATCTAAAGATTGAATTTCCCCAAGTTGGCAAGCTTTTGTGGATTCAGTGACGGCAAGTCAAATATGTTGTTGCAACTATGTCCATTTTCTTTAGTGTAAACTTACATTGACAATGACCCCTTACCTTTGAGACATCAAACATCAGGAAAGAACTCAAGCAAAGTGTTCTACCACCGAAGCCTGAAAAAATTAAACTAGTCTCAGGAAAGCAAGAGATATAATTTTTCTTTGACCTGGTAATTGCTTGAAAATGTCAACTTTATCTGTATGCATTTTGGTGTATCTATCATTCATACAATTGATCTCTAGAATATGACTTCCTTCTATAATTATGTATCATTAACTAATTTACTGTATTTTCTGTTTGGTTGCTTCAGTTACTGCTTGTCATGTTTCAAATTACTTTTCTAGGCGATGTGGCGGGATTACAAGAGTAGGCATCCTTATTGGAGGTAATTTCTTAATTTTTGGCTCATTACTGTTCCCATTGTCAGTTACTACTAGTCATGTAATGCTTGTGATTGCATTTGTTTCTTTTCAGCGTTAGAATTTCACACTGACTGCAAACTTTTATTCATTGTTCTTCACTGCCTCCTTTAAAATTTTCCAGCTTAATAAATCTACATGCTTTATATTCCTTATACGGATCTTCTACATTGTAAAAATTATTCCTTGAACTCAACTGTTGTGTCAAAAGGTGCCAAACATATTGCTATCAATATACCCTTCCAGATTCAAAGTGCAATTAAAGAAAGACTTGCAGAAGGATCTTGATCCTACAACTCTTCTGCTTTTCGCTTCAGTAATTCATCATGGGCAAAGTGCACCCATGTATTAATTTCTTCTAAATTGTATCACATTATGACGTATCCTGATGCAGGCTGTCCTGTCCACCAATCATTCATTAAGGTAGCTTAGATATACTTCAAAAACACCCATCCTTAGCTGATATCCATGGATGTTTTGGGAAGGGATAATTACATACGTTGAAATTGTTTAGCATGCATTTATGAAACTTAACCAGATACTTTACAGCTGACAGTCCATTACTTCTATTTATAGGGATAATTACTGGAGCAGTTCTAGTGACTGTTCTAGCTCTTCTGTTCTACTGCATTCGGAAAAGATCAAAACCATTAAGGTCCCCGTCAAGTGCCAAGCGCTTTCTATCTGAAGCTGCCGGAAGTTCTAGCATTCCCTTCTATCCTTACAAAGAAATTGAAAGAGCCACGAACAGCTTTTCAGAAAAGCAAAGGCTGGGAACAGGAGCCTATGGTACAGTTTATGCTGGAAAACTCCATAGTGACGAGTGGGTTGCAATTAAGAAAATAAAAAATCATGATCCAGAAAGCATTGAACAAGTCATGAATGAGGTCAAGCTTCTCTCTTCGGTAAGCCATCCTAATCTGGTCCGACTTTTAGGATGCTGTATAGAGAATGGTGAACAGATTCTTGTTTATGAGTTCATGCCAAATGGAACCCTATCTCAGCATCTACAAAGAGAGAGAGGTTCAGGGCTCCCATGGACAATACGCCTCACGATTGCCACTGAAACTGCTCATGCAATTGCCCACCTTCACTCAGCAATGAATCCACCAATATACCATAGAGATATTAAATCTAGCAATATACTTTTGGACTACAACTTCAGGTCAAAGGTTGCAGACTTCGGCCTTTCAAGATTTGGCATGACAGATGATTCCCACATTTCCACAGCTCCACAAGGGACTCCTGGCTATGTTGATCCACAGTATCATCAGAACTACCATCTTTCTGATAAGAGTGATGTTTATAGTTTTGGAGTTGTCCTTGTAGAGATCATCACCGCAATGAAAGTGGTGGACTTTTCACGAGCTCACAATGAGATTAATTTAGCTGCAGTTGCTATTGAAAGGATTGGGAAAGGTCGTCTTGATGAAATAATTGATCCTTTTCTTGAGCCAAACAGGGATGCTTGGACACTGTCATCTATACATAAAGTGGCTGAGCTGGCTTTTAGATGCCTCGCATTTCATCGGGATATGAGACCATCTATGATGGAGGTGGCAGATGAACTAGAACAGATTAGACTCAGTGGTTGGGCACCAATGGAAGAGAATATGTATGTGGGATCTGTAACATCCTCTTGTTCATCTCCATTTAATGGAAGTGAGAAATCATTTAGTAGCAGAACAAACAAGAAGGCAGCGGCTGGAAGTAGGAGATTGAGTGTTGCACAGAGAGCCGTTGAATGCCTACCTAAATTGGAGAAGATAAAGGATGGTTCCCCAGTTTCTGTGCAAGATCCCTGGTCAAGCGAGCAAAGTTCACCATCGACAAATAGCTTGTTAGGTAACATAGTTCATTGAACCTACAGCTGAGCATTTTTTGCACATAGCAGGTATATTGTTGACATGAAGGTGTGCCTGAAACTTTCCTGTTATTGGTTAATGTTGTCTATACCATATAGGTAATTCACAGTATCCTTTTTATATATACCCTTAAATATATACTGTTTTTGGATAAAATTCTCTACACACAACATTTCAAGCATTCTCTTCTTGGTCTACTTTATCAGGAAACTCCCGAAGTGGAAATTCTCCCTCAATTCACATAGAAAAACAAATATCAAAAGGTCACTGCCAAATCTTCAAGAATATTGACATTTCATTGCACTGTTAAATTCTGGAAAAAATTCTGTACAAGATCAAATATCAGGTGTCTGCCAGAACTACGAACTCTAATTGCCAAATATGACACTTTCCTCATAGGCATGAACAGTATTAGGACGGACTTCTAACCATGACTTCTTGGATCAACCACCTGATGCACCTTCCTTGATTCAGCATTTGAATGCTGTCCCACAACGCGAGCATGTGGTATTGATGCTTCCCCGCGTGCAAGAGCATCCACATTCTCAAGGAGATATTGTTTTGGAAGCCGCCCTACAACATTACCCTCCTCATTACCATCTTGATCAAGGAATGCAAAGTGAGGAATACCCTCAACGCCAAACTCATCAAGTTCTTGTTCCCACTTTGTGTTATCAACATTTAGCATCACAAAGTTTACACGGTCCCTGGGTTATAGAAGGCAAAAGGCTAAAATTATTTCTGAATTGAACCATATAATACAAGTGAATCAATTTTGTGCAAACTCTACCAGTGCAGAATGAGAGCTATCAACAAGAAGGCTACCTTAATTCATTAGACAGAAGCAAGCAATCAAAGGAGGTGAAAAAGTAGACAGAAATTAGATGCATACTTATACTGCTGCTCAACCCTGTATACATCGGGAGCTAACTCTCTGCATACTTCACACCAATCTGCATAAAATTCTACAACAGTAGGCTTCCCATTCGATAAAGCCTGCACTAATACCAGTAAAATCTGTGAGGAATTCCTGTAAAATAGTATTTCGGAGGTATTCAAATCATTTCGGAATAGTTAAAAAAAATAAAAAGAAGGTAGAGACAGAAAATTCCCATGCTGGGATCAGATGTACATGCAACCAAAAAAAGCATGATGCACGATACATGCACGGTGAGAAGCATGTTTGCACAGTAAAAGTGAAAGAAGATAAGCATCTAAGCCTAGATGACTGCCTTAAATGTCAAAAGAACTTTGATATTGGTATCTAAGATTGGTCTCTGCTGCTAATCGCTTCCATGCTTATTTTCAGTTTTTAATATGACAAAGGAAAAGTGAAGAATTGAAAGCATCATGCAGAAGACACCTGAAAGATAAACCACCCAAATAACAAACGTCTAAAAGATGAGACTTCTACATCTTAAGAGCAAGCTCTTCTACTGCAAAGAACATTGCTATAAAACAGTTGATAATTGAAATGACAAATAAATCGCAGTTAAAATGAGCCACCATAACCATAATCATTGTTTCAAAAAAAAATAAGGGACAATCATTAAAAAGAGCAGGACAATAAAAGAAACCCAGCCAATCAACCCACACTATTCAGAAAATGAACAATTAGTCAATACGGAAAAGATCTGAGCTACACATAGACCATATTTGCTCATATCTGAATATTGGGCATGGACAGGTAGTACTCAATTGGTTTATATATATCAGATTGGGGACCAATAAAACGTTCAGCAATTGATCACGTTACACTGTGAGCAGAAGAAAGACCATTCACTGAAGAAGATATTCCTTTCTATACTTGCTTGACCAAGATTTCAACTGCGCTGAAAGCCAAGCTGAAAGGAAAAGGGGATGGATAGACCAACAAGTACGTAAGTTAAGTAATGGAAAGCTAGAGTGTGAAACCCCTTTTTCCTCTTCTTTAAGACCTGTTCAACAGGCCCTCCCACAATTTAAAGAATGCAGTCATGATTTATATGCGAAATCAACAGTAGAATAATCAACATTGCAGAAACCTCTTCGTAGGGTAATGCCATAGCTGTAAGGTCTTTCAGTGAAACACCAAAATCCAGCCTGGTTGACAAGAAAAGTCCTACAGCAGCAAGTGTAGAAATCACTGCAATTTGCTTGTTGATAGTTTTGGTTGGATATTCAGGTATCCCATTCTCTGCGGATGAAGCTGTCATTCGGGGGGTTTTGCTGTCAACATCTGCAGCAGGCACTAATATAGAGTTCTCCTGCACTAATAAATATGTATCATCCTCTAAGTCAAAGGCTCCGCAGAGAGCAGAGATAACATAGGAACATATTGGTGATTTAAGAACACTTAACAACCAACAACATTCCCCATAGTTGAAGACATCAAGGAAACTAAAAAGCATTAAACAAACTTAGTAGTTAGTACTACTCATTAGAATGAACAAATCATATAGCCAGTCCATTCTTTTCAAATATTTTAACCACCTAGCAAAGCTAAGCTAGAGGGAAATATGCTAACATTATAAATAATAGTGTAAGAATAACGATAATAATAAATCACGCGTTGAATATAAAAACAGAACTATTTCATATCCTAAATGGACATAATTTTGGCGTACTGGTCCATCAATCTCCGGCCTTGGTGTAATTCCCAAGTCATTCGCAGGACTCGTAAAGAACGTTAATAACCTAGAAATCTGCCTGAAATCTAAAATCCGTAGCTCGAAATTCAAAATGCACCCGATGCAGAAAAGTAAATGAGTGCAAAACGTCACAACGTGCTTCAGTCGCATACATGTATAAAGTAAATCCATTCAAACAATACTTCATCAACTCTCACTCAGTAAGCATATGGATGCACAAGAGAATTTAGCCTTCCGAAAAGGTAATTGAGGAGGAGAAAATAGTATTTACCTGAGTGGAGGAGGAAGATTCAGTAGGATTAGGGGTGGTTTGGCAACAAGATAACTTCATTTCCCGATATCTACAAATTTTATTTTGGTGATTGATAGAGGATCTTCGAACTTGACGAATTTGATGGAAACGAATTGGATGTGGCCGGAATCTATGGAGACCAAGGGGACTTGAAGCAACGCGAGCCATATGGAGCTCCGGTGACGACGAGCTTCTCTGTTAGGTGTTAATTGTGGTATCTAATGGGATTGCGTTTCAGATTTAGAAGATTTTTGCTTCAGCTCTTTTTGTCTTTGGCTCTGTAGCCGGG
This sequence comes from Marsdenia floribunda, assembly GCA_035583425.1. Taxonomy (NCBI): domain Eukaryota; kingdom Viridiplantae; phylum Streptophyta; class Magnoliopsida; order Gentianales; family Apocynaceae; genus Marsdenia; species Marsdenia floribunda. The sequence continues at coordinate 10,273,740 of JAXGGT010000162.1, read as the reverse complement.
TGCGTCCAGTTTAATCTATGTTTGACTGACCCTCAGCCTAGGGACATTTTCATTTTTTTTTTCTTTTTTTATAAATTAAATAAAAGAAATTCACGATAAAATAATAATTTTATTTTTCTTATATGTTTCGGACTTTTACATAAAATATGAGTCATGCTAACAATATCACGTTTGCCTGGAAAAGTGAGTGGTCTTTATGAATCCAAACCTTGCTCCTTACCACTTTTTCAAACCATAAATTTCCCTTTTTTTTTAAAATTTTTTTTTAACAAAAATGTTTATGAGCCATGAAAAAGGGAAAAGAATACGAATTCAATAAATGATTAACAAGAATTTGAGTGCATCCGCAAATGTTCCAATCCGATATCTACCAAAAAAAAAAAAAAAAAAAAATGTTCCCACCCTAGAATCTCAAGAGTTAAAATTACATTACGTTATAAGCTCGCGGAAGAACAAATGCTGTAGCCGGCTGCTATACAAATTACATTAGGAAAAGAGAGATTTTGTGTTCCTGGCCCTAAAGCTAAGATCCCTCGTTCACAATTGATGTGGCAATCAGAACGCCGACCAGTTCAGCTCCCGCTACCACTCCCGCCTGCGCCAGCCCTCCGAAACTCACTGCCGACTCAATTTGTTCCTCAGCTGCCTCTATTCCCTTCTCCGCCGTCTCCAATTCCCTTTCCGCAGCTACAATTCCTTTCTCTGCTGCTTCAATTCCTTTGTCAGCTGCCTCGAACCCTTCCTTTACTATCTCCTCGGCTTCCTCTTCCACCTTTCTCAGTTTCTTCCTCAGTCCGAATAGTGGTATGTCTTCCGCCTTAGACGGCAATTCAACAGCCTTCAGTGCCGTCGTTGCACTCAGAAGGAAAATCAATTTCCTCCGACCTGCAACCCCTAACGGCGCGAGTTTAGAAACGTGCACTTTGTTTGGTGCTGCTGAACGGAAGTTTCCAGTGCAGCGGACTGCTAGCGTCTGGGGTAGGAACGAGCAGAGGGAAGCCATTGTTTCTATCTCTTAAGCACAAAAGATGATAAACCTCACAAATTCTAATGCTGGCATCACCACATAAAACCAAAGAAATGTGGAATTGAAAGTTCATAATAAACCATTTTCTTCCCCTCTTTTATTGTCACTAGTTTAATGAGTTATTTTGTCAATATTTATCCACTACTTTTTTTTTTTTTTTTTTTTTTTTTTAAGAAAAAAGATAGTTTACTTTGTCATCCTTCAAAATTCCTTCCATCTCATCTACATAATAAATCAAAGTAAAAAACAAAAGATAAATTAAAGGACAAAGGTGCATATCTCTTAAAAACATTATTAAAGTAATTATCAAAAAAAAAAAAAAAAAAACATTATTAAAGTGTAATTAATATAAAAAAATTAATATTATTAACTTTTATTAAATTAATATTTTTAATTTTTTAAAATAAAAATTAGTAAAATATTTTTAATTTTTTAAAATTAATGAAAAAAATATTTTTTAGATTTTTATAAATTTTTAATATAATTATAATTTTTATTTTTAAAAGGTTATAAATATTAATTTTATTAAAGATATTAATTTTTAAGATTAATTAAATTGAATTAATGTTTTACTTAATATTTCAGGAGATTTCATGATCAAATTAAAAGCTCATTTAGATTAAAAATATTTTCAAAAGAATATGGAGGAGTAATTATAATTAAATTGAAATTTGGGGAGGTCCATGTTAATTACATAAAGAAGTGTGACAGAATTGCAAATATCTACCTAATAACATACCGACTCTGAAATTATTCATAACGTCGTCGTAGCGCGCTTTATTCCCGCCCTGTCTATCTAATAGACACGAAGTGAAATTTTCGTCTTTGCGCCAGAGAGAGATCAGGGGGTTTTATTCAAAGTGGGGGGAAACGGATCAGCAAACTAGGGTTTGGAAACTTAAAACTGGTTGATAGCTGAGAAAATTGAGAGTTCAGAAACCCAAAGTCAAAAAAGATGGAACGAAATGAAAATTCTGTCGAAGCCACCAATGAATCAGAGGTGCAAGAAGCTGTGTCGTCTACCTGTAACAATTTCAACAATAATGCGGAGAGTTCTAACATGAATCCTGACGACGGGCGTGAAAAGTCTCTGGAGTACGCCGAAGAGTTGTTAGAGCGTGGTTCTATGGCTGCAAAGGAGCAAGATTATGCTGAGGCTATTGACTGCTTCAGCCGTGCCCTAGAAATCAGGTTCTTGTTGAGTAAATTCCCCCCTTCCCCCTTCCCCCCCCCCCACACCCCCCCGGGCATTTGGGTGTGATTGGTCAATGGTATTTTAAATTTCTGTACTGAATTGTAGGGTTGGGCGATTTGGTGAGCTTGCACCGGAGTGTGTTCACGCGTATTATAAGTATGGGTGCGCTCTGCTGTACAAAGCACAAGATGAGGCTGATCCCCTGGGTGCTGTCCCCAGGAAGGACGAAGTACAACGAGATTCTGATAAAGATGGATCTGTTAGGAGCGCAGCAACTGTTGAATCTGCTACTACTTCTGTTCGAAGTGACGTTGACGAAAGTGGGGTTTCAAATGATCAGGGGAAAGAAAGAGCTTCAAGCAGCGGTAAGAATTTCTGGATATGATAGGTGAATTTTACCTGATTTTTTGAATTGAAATTTCATCGAATTCATGCCCGTTACAGATTTAGTCATTATTCAGTTTGGCTTTTTCTCAAACCGCAGATCTTTGAAGTTTGATCTCAGAGCTCTCTTTGCTAATGTATTTCCTGAGGTGTGAAGAAACTCCTCATGGAAAAGTGTTTTCTTTTGCACAATTTGTAGACTCCAATGGTTCGAAAATGATTTATTGGGTTCGGTTCAAGCACTAGGGTTCTGAAATGTTTTCATAAGAGAATATACAATTTTTTGAGTGGTCTATCATGTTTGATAAGAAAAAATTTTGTAATGTAGTGTTCTCAAACATAAGGAAATAATACTAGTAAAAATGTACAAGCAGGATGGAACAATTCTATGATCTGGTAAAGTTTAATGTAGTCTTGAATAAGAATTTTGAAACTGTTATGTATCCAAGTAGCTGAATTCATTTTGGTATCCATATTTTTGTTTAATTGATCGCAGCATATGGCATTAGGTAAGCTCTACTCTTTGCACTTGATTCTCCTATATGAATGAAGAAATTTCTGAAACCACTGAAGTTTGGGCACATACTCCAAACTGTTCTTTTCAGAGCTGAACAACAAATTTGAGCGTTAGATTTTCTGTTTTTGCTTCTAGTTATGCAGCTTTCAAAGTACCTTCAACATTCCTTGTGATGAATATGCTATTCTATAAAAATAAAAAGTATAATTTTGAGCTGGTGGTGTTTGCCTGGAGGATAGTTCGTGGTGAAGCTGCCCATGATTTTTGACAGAAGTAGCAACAATAGCAAAATACTTGATGTTATATGTATACATCTTTTAGTGAAAGAAACCTTGCATTCTGGCCTCATAGGTTCCATTCTCATGGTGACAAAATAATGAGAATGCCAGGAGTAATATTATTAATTTCTTGAAGAATGGTTTTCGCTTATGGCATGTCAGGTTAGATGTCCATTTATCCTTTTGTTGAAAATTTTCCTCTTCACTATCCAGAAGCAGGTGCTGAAGGCAAAGAAGAGGAAGAAGATGATGAGGAAAGTGATGGTGAACAGCTAGCTGATGATGAGGATGAATCTGACCTGGACTTGGCGTGGAAGATGCTCGATGTTGCAAGGGTGATTGTTGAGAATCACTCTGGTGATACAATGGAGAAAGTGGACATACTGTCAGCTTTGGCTGAAGTGGCTTTGGAAAGAGGTTTGTTTATTCATGGTTATTGTGCTTCTTTTCTTTTCTTTTTTCCCCTTTAACCGGGGGGGGGGTGGGGGGGGTGGGGGTGGTGAGGGGTGGCAATGGTGGTGGTGGGTTGTGTGCGGGGGATTTTCTTCTTACTTGACAAGGATTTTGCAGCTATTCTACCTGCCTATTTGAGAATTTATCTTAATTAGCAATTGCATCTTTGTTTGACTTGTGTAGAGGATGTGGAAACTTCTCTTAGTGATTACCTGAAGGCACTGTGCATCTTGGAGCGGTTGGTTGAACCTGATAGTCGACGCATAGCTGAACTGTATCCTTATTGATATTTATTATTCGTTTGGCAAATACTATGATTTTCTAAATATTTTCTCATTATCCAGAAAACCTTATGTTTGATGTCTAGAAAGTTCACTTAATTGCAGAACATAGAAATTTCAGGATATGCTTGTGTCTGGAGTTAGGTTCTAAACCTGAGGAGGCTATATCTTACTGCCAGAAGGCTCTCTCTCTCTGCAAGAGTAGGGTGGATAGGCTTAAAAATGAAGTCAAGAATACATCTGGTTCGACTACAACTGTGATTGCATCTGAGCAAGGTCAAACTCTTCAGCAGGCTTCCAGCACGAGCAACTCGTGTGTCTCTGTTGCAGAAAAAGAAGCAGAGATTGAAACACTCAATGGCCTCTCTATTGAATTAGAAAGGAAGGCAAGTATAACTTGTAATTGACTATCTCCAGTGCAATTCTTTAGCCTGCATATTGTAACTGTAATTTGTTGGATCTCAGCTTGAAGATCTACAGCAGCTTGTTGCAAATCCGAAATCACTTTTGTCAGATATATTGGAGATGGTGTCTGCAAAGGCTAGAGGCCCTGAGAGAGCTGCAGCTTCAGTTGCAATGAGTTCTTCACAGGTTGGTACTGTGAACAGCAATGGAGGTTTTGACTCTCCAACTGTTTCCACCGCTCACACTAGTGGCACAGCTGGAGTAACACATCTTGGTGTGGTGGGAAGAGGAGTAAAGCGAGTTATAACAACAGCCGAGTCTAATCCAGCCAAAAAACCTGCAACAGAGCCTTCACCAAATAATGGTGGCAGTAGTGCTTCTTGAAGGTTTACAAGTTTGTGCATTTCAGCATTTGGAACATCTACTGATATTAGATTTGTTAGTAGTCAATGTTATAGCTGGTTCAGTGTTGGTATTTGAAGATAGGTTTTTTCTATACCTTGTCTAATGTACCTAATGTACGTCCAAAGATACATTGTGTTAGGGATCTAAATGGACGTCTGCTAAATCAAATGGTCTTATTAGTGCATTGTTCTTGTGTCTTTATTAATTATTATTACCATTATGAAATTGCTAATCTAGATTTCTGCGTCACTATTGCTCATAAACCCACCTACTAGCCCAAGTGAAGTGGCCTCAACATTACTCGTGGGCTGCCATCACGGGTTATTTACTCAATGCAGAGGAGTAGAAGCAAAGTGACTCGTGATTTGTTTACTCTCTCACAAACTCTTGTGTGGGTGGTCAGCATTTACTGTTTTTGTCCTTACTAAATGTAGGAGTTTTTACCTAAAATAGGGATGTTTATAGGATGTTTTTCTTCCTCTTTCTCAAAGTGGGGAGAGTCTCTTTGACTCTCATTTTTCTTTAATAAAAAATTTAATAAAAAATTCAGCAAGGGAGATCTTTATTTTTTTTTTATAAAAAATTTAGGAAAATTCTCCGGTTTAATCTCTTAACTATTTACGTTTCTCCAAATTGGTCATATAACTTTAATTTTATCCAATTGATTCTTTATCTATTTTTTATTTCTCAAATTGGTCCTCCCAACCAAAATTGATCAGATCACTTTATCGGCATATACATTAAATTAAAAGAGTATTTTGGTCATTTTATATTAGAAAAACAAGAAATAAATATAATAAATATAATATTTTAACCAAAATATGCATGTTTTTCAAGAAAAGGGAAAGAGATAAATAAATTTAATATATCTATTCAATTTTTTCTTTTTTTTTCTAATATGAAATGATCAAAATACCCTTTTAATTTAATGGATATACTAGTAAAGTGATCAAATTTGGGTCAATTTTAGTTAGGAGGACTAATTTGAGAAATAGAAAATAGATAATGGATCAATTTGGATAAAATTAAAATTATATGACCAATTCAGAGAAATGTAAATAGTTAATGGACTAAATCGAAAAATTTTCCAAAAATTTATTGTCCTTTTGCTAAAATAGATTCTCAATTTTTTTTTTTTAATTATATTTTACTTATAAATTATAAATAATAAAATTTTAATTTTTTTTATAAGTAAAATTTAATTTATAATTCTTGATATATATATATATATATATACACATAGTAAATTAAATAAAAAATGTTAAAATAAAAAAAAAAAATATATATATAATAAAACATTATTCTCAAAATTTTGTCATTACATATGTATAAGAGTCAAACAAGTACGTAATTTTTACAATTAAGATTCTCTTTTTTTTTACATGCAATGAACTTAATTAATGTACGTAATGTCTTCCATCATCTGATAATTAAATTTTTTTTTTAAAAAATATAAATAAGTAAATAAACTAGTGAACCATATCTCAAAAAGTACAATATTGTAATAAGTAAACTCCCCTTCTTCACATTTTTTTTTTAAAAAAAAGATTAATAATTTAAATTATAGAAACAGTTGTTTTCAATATAATTTTTTGAGGTATATATTTAAATCACGAATGAATCCGTAAATCAGGAAAAAATTATATTATATAAAATAATGTATTATAAAAAATTAATATTTTTATGTAGAATTTTTTATTTAATTTACTATATATATATATATATATATTAAGAATTACAAATTAAATTTTACTTATAAAAAAATTAAAATTTTATTATTTATAATTTATAAATAAAATATAATTTAAAAAAATAATAATTTTTTTTTTTTGAAAGTCTACTCTAACAAAGGATATCATAAATTTTTTATAAAGAAAAAATAATAGTCTCCTTTGGCAAAGGACACTATAAGGCTGTTTTTGGATTGAGATTTTTTTTTTTCAAAATTTCACTCAAACTCAAAAAAAAAAAAATAGTTGTATTTGTTTGGACACCAATCTGACATGTTACTATTCATGTCTGGTGAGATAACAAAAAAAATAAATTAAAAATTCACTCATTTACTATAAATATTCAATATATACATATAAATATATATAATTCAAATAAAAAAATCATCATTACACTAATAAAATATATTATTTTTGTCTCTTATTTACTCGACAATATCTTACATTGGTCTCATCTTACTCCTCATTATTCGCAATCAACTCAATTCTTTTTGAAAAAAAATGAGCTTTTTTTAAAAAAAGTTTCAATCCAAAAACACCTTAAATTTTTTATTAAAGAAAAATGAAGGTCTCCTTTAGCAAATGAGACCAATAGCCTTTGTCAAAGAGACTCTCCTACTTTGAAAATGAGGAAAAAAAAAATATCCTTATTTTAAAAAGCTTTTTAAAAACATCGCCTAAATGTAAGATAATTAGGTCCAAATGGGGCCTTGTAGTTTGTTTGATAGCGATTTGTCTGCTGACGATGATGGTTGTTTCTTTTCATTTTGGCAAGCATAAATCAGCTCCATGGAATTTTCCCTCAAATGGGTTAGTTGTATAGGAACATGTACGGAGTATTATTATATTTGGGCAAAAAAAGAAAGACGTAGGGTCGAGGGTGCAGATAAAGAATATACATTTAGGTGAATTCCTATGCAGACCGATCGATACCTTCAACAACAATGAAAGAGTTCATAGTTCACATGGTTTGTCACGTATTCGGTAGCTAATTCGTTGGGATCGAAGATAAGTGGACTGGCATTTTAATTGTGTATATAATGTGGATAATCAAAGTAAATTAAAGAAGCCCCATCAAGAACTATTGATCAGAGTAGCTGCAAAAAAAATGTGTTATAGGGTGGCTTGCAAGCAATGTGGGAAGTTTACGTGGGGCGGTTGTGGGAAGCACTTGACCACTCTCTATTCCAGCATTGATGAGGGACAACATTGCATGTGCCGGCCTTGGCCTGGGATTGTTGTTCCGTCTCAGCCTAAGCCAGAAGCTTCAAATTCAACTACTACTACTCTCGGTATAGCTTTCTCTACACTTAAATTAAAAACATTATTGTTTAGTGCATATATATATATGTGATCCATAAAATCGAAATGAATATTATTGTTTAGCATGTCTAGAAATGAGTATTTATTTGATGCTACCTACCAATATATGATCTCACGGGCATTATAATGAGCCCTTCATCAAGGTCACGTCAGGACGTGCCCTGGATTGAGTCAACACAACAGCCATGATTACACTTAGACTTCAAGGAAAGAGGCAATAAGGACATGGCAAACCACCACCCCACACCCTCCGCCCTCCAAAATACCAAAAGAAAGGAATTAGATTTTGCCCTCCTTAAAACACACATGTTAGCTAGGCAGCTGCAGTGGCCTTGTCTTCTTGTGATTCATCATAAAATGGTAATATTTGTATTTGTATCGATGGAGGAGCAAAAGTAACATATATGTCCTGCGGCAACCCTGCAAGGATGACTCGAAACCAACTCTGTATATAAATAACAGTATAGTAACTGTGGATATTGTCTTGTAATCTATATGTGAATCAATCAGTTGCCTATATTCTAATAATAGCAAGAAGCTACAATTAATGGGCGACAAACCCATATAATATATATATATGTGTGTGTGTCTATGTATCACATCTCGTGACTCGATTCTGGTTACAATTTTTTTGGTTATTTTGATACATTTTTGTGAATTTCTACTTTAGCTTTATTCCATTAATTGTTTGATTTTGTTCTTTTTTTTTTTGTAGAGAAGGTAAAATCTTGATGTTAGCTCCGTTTACTAATGCTGGTCAGATAAGCAACTGTCGACCAATGGTGGAGCTTCTTATTAATTTCTTATCAATAATAATAATAATAATAATAATGTGGAGGTTTAAATGTCAGAATAAAAGAATGTGTTATAACGTAGGGATATAAAGGTCAATTAGCATTGACCAAACCTTGCGAAAGGTACCAAAGCTTTTTTTTTTGTGTTAAATCAAGAAAAAGGAAAATTACTGAGTTTGTGCAGTATTGTTGGGTGGTTTTAAGGGAGATGGTCTTTTTGCTCTCATTTGTGTCCAGTTTCCACTTTCACCTTTTAATGCAAGTTTATAATGGTAGTAGTAAAATTAATTAAAAGGACGCAGAGATTAATTTAAATATTAATATAATTAAAAAGTATCGCCTATAATTGGAATTGAAGATTGGCACACAAAGATAAGAGGAACCAAGTCCAACGTATTCAATGGAGGAAGCACAAATGGGGGGTAGGCTGTGATTATTTATTGTGTCTCGTTTTGTGAGTCCATTTAGACAACGAAGGCCATATCAAAGTCTTTTCATTTCTTTAATCTAAATAATGACGATGATAAAAAGAAAAAAAAAAAAAAAATTCAAATTCAAATTAATAAAAAATTAAATATTGAAATATTTATAAAATTAAATATTTAATAAATATACTATTTCAATAATAATATTATTACTATACTTAATAAAATATAATATTTTTATTGAAAAATTTTCGATTTTAGTTCTGTAACTATTTACGTTTTTCGAACTTTGTCGTAAATCTTTAAAAATACCTAACTAGATCCTATAACTATTTTTAAATTTTAAACTAGGTCTTTCTGGCCAAAATTCTCTCATTTTTCGGCACTTCCAATCACATGAGACACACATGCCTTCTTTTTTTTAGGGCATTTTCGGTAATCACTTCTATCCCTAAAAAAAAAAAAAAAAAATTATAAACTAACTCGCCATTACAGTGAAGTGAAGAAGAGGAAGAAGAAGAAATTTTAGTGGTGGGGAGTTAATTTATAATTTTTTTTTTTTTTTGTGGGATAGAAGAGATTACCGAAAATGCCCTAAAAAAAGAGGGCATGTGTATCTCACCTGATTAGAAGTGTCAGAAAAGGGGAGAATTTTGTCCGGAAGGACCTACTTCAAAATTCAAAAATAGTTATAGGATCTAATTACGTATTTTTAAAGATTTAGGACAAAGTTCAAGAAACGTAAATAAATACATGACTAAAGTCAGAAATTTTCTTATTTTTATTTCTCACTTACTAGACAATTTTTTTCACTTATTTACATTTTATTTTTCGTTTTCAACAATACACTTAACTTAACTCGAAAAAAAAAAAAAAAAGGATAAATCACCAATTTAGTCCCTTAAGTTTATGTTTTGATCTGTTATGGTCTCTCATATTTATTTTTGTCCAAAATAGTCCCTTAAAAATTTTTAAATTGATCAAAGTGGTCCTTTGACCGTTAACATCTAAATATTTCGTTAACTCTCTTTGAGTCTGACATCCTAAACTCTCTTTAATTTTGAACAAAAGTACAAAAATATCCTTCTAAAAAAGGTACAAACAAGGAAATTTAACTGAATATTTGGATGTTAATGGTTAAAGGACCACTTTGATTTATTCCAAAATTCTTAAGGGACTACTTTGGACAAAAATAAACATGAGGGACCATAACATATTAACACATAAACTTAAGGGACTAAATTGGCGATTTATCCAAAAAAAAAAAACGAACTAAAAAAAGAAACTTTAATCTAAACAATTTGCCCATGATGAAGTTGGCGTATGTGTGAATTCTAAGGTGAAGGACTGGTGGCGGTAAAGCTCGCCCTCGTGACCTTTATTTATTTATTTGAAATTTGAAAGCTTTGCAAAATTTATGTCTCACCCGCCTACCTTTTGCATACCTTCCTGCAAATCATTAATAACATTCCCGTTCCCTTTAATGTGTGGATGAAATTACCTTCTTTCTTTCTTTTTTTTTGCCTCTTTTTAATAATCATTTGATGTTGGAAATCATTTAAAATTGATTAATTTAAAATGAAATATATCTTAATAACAAGAATATTATAAATATAAATTTATTTATAAACAATCCTTAATCATATTAGTTATTTCAAAAGTTTTATTTGCTTTTATATAATCTCGAATTTAATATTTTATATAACATTCATAAGATGTTTATTATTTATGTAAAATTAAATATTTAGATAATTAATTTAGTTGATATATATATATTTTAGGTGATATAATAAAGATTATATTTGTAATAATAGCAATGTTTCTTCTTATTCCCTCATTTATTCTCACTTGACATTCACGTTTTTTATTATTCTAAAATCTTGTCGCAGAATTAAACTAATACTTACTTATATGGCAAACAGACAAATTCTTACTTTGTGATCTTCTAATTAAAGCGATAAGATTTTGAAAAAAAAAAAAAAAAAAATTTAAATGACAAAATGTCTTTTATGATACCTTATGTGTTTGGTACGGAATTTCATAATTTTTACTAATTAAAAATAAAATAAAAATAAAACTATTTAAAATAAAAATAAAAATATATTTATCTAAATAATAAAAATATGAAAATTAAAATCACAAATTTAAAAAAAAAAATGGAAGATGCGTATAACAAACAGTGATGGAAAGAATCGGAAGGGTGGACTTATCACGATTGGAAAATTCTCTGATTTAATCCCTTAACTATTTACATTTCTTTGGATTAATCCTATAACTTTAATTTTATCTAAATTAATTCTTTATCTATTTTCTATTTCTCAAATTGGTCTTCCCAACCAAATTTGGCCAAAATTTGATCACTTTATTAGCATATCCATTAAATTAAAAGGGTACGTTGGTCATTTTATGTTAGAGAAAAAAGAAAAAGGAAATAGAATAGATATAATATTTTAGCCAAAATATTCACTTTTTTCAAGAAAAGGGAAAGATATATGAATAAATTTAATATATCTATTTCATTTTTTTTTTTTAAACATGAAATGATCAAAATACCCTTTTAATTTAATAGATATGTTGGTAAAGTGATCAAATTTTGGTCAATTTTAGTTGGAAAAATCAATTTGAGAAATAAAAAATAGATAAATGATCAATTTAGATAAAATTAAAGTTATAAGACCAATTCAAAAAAATATAAATAGTTAAGGGACTAAATAAAAAAAATTTCCCATCAAGATATGATAATTTGAAAATTTTGAAGAAATTTCGGCGGTTTTCGTCTGGGTCAATTTCAACAACCATGCATTGCCTATTTATTTTGTAGTATCCAACTAGTTACAAATAGCTGGAAGAACTGGGCTTTGGTCTGTGCATAAAAACATAATTAAATCCAACTCAATCCTCCACTGGGATCCATCCATCTATTCATCATCTATCTATCTAAATCTTCTAGATGCTTCCAACCAATATTCATCAACATCTTAGCCCCCCACACAACATTTATGCTTCATTTTTTTGTATTCCGGCTTTATTCCCAATCATATTTAATCAAACTTAATATATATATATATATATATATATATATATATAGAGGGTGTGTTTGGATTTTCACTCAACTAGAGTTGAGTGAAATTTTTTTGTTCCCTATTAATCTTACATATTTTGACATCATTTTTTTTTTCAAAATAAGTTTGTCCCCCCAAAACCACACTTATAAAACACAACTATAAATTTGTGGACCCCACCTTATTTAAAAAATATATATTATTAATAAAATCACCCTTACACACTTTTTCCAAAATAAACATTTTCTTACACATACAATCATTACACCTATAAAATCTATATATTTAACCATCATTTTTTTCCAACGTAAAATTCAATTCAGAAAAAAAATTACATACAAGATTTGATTTGAATGAAAATTTGACTCAAAAACACAATTTTTTTCTAACGTAGTAAAAATCCAAACACACCCATAGTAATTGTTAGTAGTATTTCAACTTTATAATTAGATCCAAAATCTTGATGAGTTTATAAATTATAATCAATAATGTTGCCATTATTACTATTTTTATAAGGAAAACCAGGATGTACCCATTGCATTAAATTTGATACTAATAATTCCATTAGGAGACACCCCGCCCTTTACCTAATATTTAAAACATTAAAATGCGTGATAGACATAATCATACCAACCAACACTTATACAGACATAACCAAAAGCATGTCCATTATGACTTGATTGATTGGGCATGAGACTCGAGTTAACGATGATGATTATATGAAGAAAACTCATTTTTATTTCAAAGCTTATATAATAATATATTGAATTGAAGGAAGCGAGTGGGAGCAGAGGAAAGGGAAAGAGAAAGGGAAAGGGAAAGCAACAAACCCAGTTGTCAAAGGATGCGTGTTTTTGGTACACACACACACACACAATTTAATCATCATGACAATGATCATAAATCACCAACACATTCCTATGACCACTTTTATGATTAGTATTACTGTTACTGTGGATGAAGAAGAATATGCAAAATTCAAAGTTACACTTTCTAACACCCCCACCCCCAACTTTTTCTTTCTTCTTGAAGATCTAAAGGTGCTGCAGTAATGATACAAGTGTGGGAACTGGGAATCGGAAGAAGAAATTGAATTAAAAAGAGAAAAAAAAAAAAAAAGAACAACCACCCAGATCCTGAATTCCGATCTGTTGTTTTAATAAAGTGGAAGAAAAGGGCGCAAAAAAAAGAAGGAAGAGTTATTTTGGAAAAGAAACCATCTCATCATCACTCTCTTTCACTTTATCGATATCTCGTTAGTCCCATTTGTCCGTTCTTGAGTTCCTTGATTCCAATAATCCATTCCCTAACAACTCTCTCCTCTCTCTAGTCTTCGCTGCATTCTTTCTACAAACATAATCATTCCATAAGAATCCTTCTCCAACGTCAACTGCTACTCCCTCCCTCCGGATTAGGGCGAAAGCGAGTTTTTTTTTTTTTTGCTGCTTTTCTTTCAGCCCCAGCCACCAATTTTACTCTTTACATTTCCCTTTTTCTCCGTTCGGTTTTGGCGTACTTACCTAACCTCAAAGGCTTCTTCCCTTCTCTCATGGATCTGGTCTGAGCTTTTTCCTTTTGACGAAGTTCGATTCTATCAGGTTCCGCTTTTTTGCCCGCAGGAATGGCCGCCGAAAAACCCACTTCTAAAGGCCAAGCATGGTAACTGAGAACTAAACTTCTAGCTCTATCTCATTTCATTCAGATTTAGAAAGTTTTTTTTTTTTTAATCTTTTCCCCCATTTTTTCAGGTTTTGCACTACAGGATTACCGAGCGACATCGTGGTCGAAGTAGAAGACATGACTTTTCATCTGCACAAGGTCAAGAACGGCCGCCATATGGGTTCATATTTATGCTAATTTGTTGGTGATAAATTTCTGTTGTGATACACAGCTTAACATTCAGCTCGATTTGTTTCTCCTTTTTTTCAGTTTCCTTTGATGTCAAAAAGCCTAAAGCTTCACGAGCTGATTACGGAGCGAGAGAAAATGCCAAAAACAAACGCCACTAAAATCCAAAAACCTACTGAGGAAGGGGAAGAGAGAGACAAGGATGCTGAAGAAATTGAAGAAGAAGAACATGAGGAAGATGATGACCACTATTGTCACATCACACTCCCTGATTTCCCGGGTGGCTCTGAAGCTTTCGAGACCGCTGCTAAATTTTGTTACGGTGTGAAAATTGAGCTGTCCCCATCAAACGTTGCTCCTCTCCGCTGTGCTGGAGATTTCCTCCAGATGACTGATGAATACTCCGAAGACAACCTCATCTCCAAAACAGAGAGGTACATATCCCAGACTGTTCTCAAAGACATCAAGAACTCTATTCAAACGCTGCACTCGTGCCAAAGGCTCCTACCTTTGGCGGAAAGTCTTGGCATTGTCCAGAGATGCATCGATGCCATTGCAGCCAAAGCTTCTTCCTCAGATCCTTCACTTTTCGGATGGCCAGTGAATGACGGAGCTGCCAAAGGCACCGAAACCAGTACGACTAATGCTAATGCTCGTCGGAAGCTCACTGCTGGTAATGCTGGAGCTGGTCCTGGCACCGATGGGGATATGTGGTTCGAAGAACTGACAATGTTGAACTTGCAAATTTTCAAGCGACTAATATCATCTATGAGAGAACTAGATTTGAGTCCTGAAATTGTAGAAAACTGTCTTATCTACTACGCCAAGAAGTACATCCCTGGAATTTCTCGGACAAATCGAAAGTCATCTTCATCTTCTTCATCTTCTTCAATCCCTTCAGAAACCGAGCAAAGAGAACTTCTGGAAACTATAGTTGCTTATCTCCCAAAAGAGAAAAGCTCTAGCTCTTCAACTGCGACTAGACTACTTTTTGGATTGTTGAGAACGGCGAATATACTAAACGCTTCAGAAGGTTGTCGAACGACGCTGGAGAAGAAAATTGGAGTGCAACTGGAACAAGCAACACTAGACGATCTCCTCATTCCGAGCTATTCATATTTGAACGAAACATTGTACGATGTGGACTGTGTAGAAAGGATTCTAAGATATTTCCTTGAAGGAGTAGAAGAGAGATCAGCCAGTAGAATCGAAGGAGAAGAAGAGAACAGCAGTGTCAGATCGGCAGCTCTAATGCTGGTCGGAAAATTAATAGACGGTTACTTATCGGAAATTGCTTCGGATGCTAATTTAAAGCCCGACAGATTTTACCAGCTCGCAATTTCGTTGCCAGATCAAGCTAGACTCTTCGATGACGGCCTTTATAGAGCCGTCGATGTATATCTCAAGGTAACGATAACGAGGGATAATTTTCTTTTAACGGTTAATTTATTCATGTACTGAAGCGCGATAGTAACCTGGATTTACTTATGGTATATGTTACACAGGCTCATCCGTGGATATCTGAGGTCGATAGGGATAAAATTTCCGGCATTTTGGACTGCCAGAAGTTGACACTAGAGGCGTGCACTCACGCTGCGCAAAACGAGCGACTGCCACTGAGAGCTGTGGTTCAAGTTTTATTTTTCGAGCAATTGCAGCTCCGGCACGCAATTGCCGGAACACTGCTGGCGGCGGAAGTGGCGCCGGTGAAGACAGGAAGGCAATCGGATGGTAGCTGTGGCGCAGAGGAGGAGGCAGAAGATGACGTGGCTGTGGTTGATTCGGCACAGGTTGGGGACGGTAGCAGGAGCATGAGCACGTGGAGAGCGGCTGTGAGGGAGAATCAGGTACTTCGACTAGACATGGATAGCATGAGGACGCGGGTGCACGAATTGGAACGTGAATGTTCTAATATGAAGAAGGCCATCGAGAAGATCGATAAGAACGCCCCGAGTAGTGAAAGAGGAGGAGGCGGTGGGTGGAGGAGCAAGTTCAGTTGCAAGTTTAAGACACAAGTTTGCGATTCTCAGCAACCGGCCACCACGGTTGTGGAGGCTAGGAAAGGGCGGAGCCACCACCGTCGTCATCAACGTCAATAGCACGCTCGGAAAAAAAAAAAAAAAAGGAAAAAGAAAAGTCAGGTTAATGCGAGCATTTCTTTTCAAGAATTGTCCCTTTTAATTTGTCATATTTATTTGTTCATTCTGTAATTGATTGTCTTTGGGAAACATTGGGAATGAGTAGATTATCATCTTCCTTAGGTGAGTTGGATCAATCTTTATTTTCCCAAGCATACTACTGGACATGGGAAAAAGCCTGGGGCCCTGAATAAAAGGGGGGGTTACTGTATTACTGTCATATACAATACAATCTTTATGAATGGACTTTTGGCTGTTAGTGTAACTGGGTGGATTCTTCTTCTATTTAGATGACTGGGAATAGAGGGAAGAAGAAGAAGGAAAAAAAAAAAAAAATGGTGTTGTCTGGTAGTTGTACTTGAGAAAGCCTAAGCAAGAAGGCAGACAGGCTGTGGTAGTGTGTCTTAGATATTTTTTTAGCACTTAAAAATTCATTATTGCTGCATGGGGGGAAGTTCCTTTTCTCATTTTAGCTGTCAAAGACCAGTGGCATCATGGCATAACATTTTGTCCAAGAAACTGAGAGGTCACCATCTTCCACCACATACGGGTGAAGGTGTAGTAGCTTTTGTACAGGTTGCATCATGCATGTGCTTTTTATAGTCGGTTCTTCTATTGATGATAATGGAAAAAATAAGGCAATTGCAACTTCTTATAGTCACTTTGTTTTTTGTTGTTGTTGTTCTTATTCTTCTTCCTATGTGGAATTTGTACAATTGTCATCGAATTATAAGATGGTGGTCTAGTTTTTTTTGAAGAATTGAAGAGTCGGTGATTGGCTGTGTGGTTTTTTCCTCTTCTGCCCCATAAGTGATGATGACCTTATGGAAAGGTCACCAGCATTTTTGCTTTGGATTGTGGTCCAAGATGGTTTTTGTACTGCGAGGTATGAAAATGGCCCAATTTCACACCAGGTTCCCAAGTTATTTTTACCTACAAGAATTGGACCTAAGCTTAAAATATATAGAGCATTCACATTTATTGTTGTAATTTGTAAATAAGATGATAGTCTTGTTTACACATGAATTTTAATAGTCAAAATTTATTAAAACATAATTTGATTTTGATTGTTTATGCAATTGAAATAAAAATGAAAATACTACAATAAAAAAAAACTTATACAAATGGTAAATTTTCTAAATATTAACAAAGAAAGCATTTGTGGAGTACATCGCGATGGTCAAAGTGCTTCTGAGTTCTTCTTTGATTATTGTATATATCAGCAGAGTGGAAAGGTATATGGTGCGTAATTGTTGGGAGCAATGAGTAAAGGAAATTCTTGGTGTTCCTTTTTTGTCAAAAAGTGCAAAGGTTGCAGAGCAAATTATTGATGGTTTTACTGGCCGATCGAGACTATATTTTAATGTGCAAAGGATTGAATTTTTAGGCAGTTCACTTTTACGAGTGTTTCTTTCTCAACTCTTTATCTCTTTTTTAATCATCTTCTTACTTGACTATCGTTTCAGAAATGTGAAACTCTCAGTTGGTTGGTTTGGTAAAGGGTCAATTTTGTAGGAAAGTAGGATTTACGACGTCCACATGAAAGGAATGCTCATTCTTATTCTCATTTAAAATTAATGGATGTTATATTCATCCAATATGTAGATGGAGAGTTGCTGCTGACAAAGGTTTCAATTGAGGCCTCCTGAAACTTGATAGTTACAAAAAAGCTTTTAAGTGTTGTGGGGGAAAGGGATAGCCTTAAGGAGGACAAAGAACTTGACCACCTACGTATATAGCATTTAGCATTAGATTATCACGAATTAATGAGAATTGTCAATAGATGATTATTTACAGTATTTCTCACACTTGAACTCATCAATATTTCTATTTCTCTCTTTTTTTTTTTTTTTTTTTTGCTAGAATTCATATGAAGATTTCAACATTGCCCTTATTTGCTATTGTTTGAGAAGACTGTACGTGAGAATTGTAGTATTATGTGCTTAAAGCAAGCAGAAGCAGAGTGTATGAAGTATACTTAGTCAAATAACACGGGCCTTAGAATCCTCAAAATGTTGAGAAACATACATGGTTATCATTAGGTTCTTCTGCTAATTTTGCTGATATCGATGAATCTTCAGAATAACGTAGCAAAGCAGAGAGCTCTTTTTATGTTGAACTATAATAGCTAGAATTCAAATCAATTCGGTGGATCAAGAAATATTATCAGATTAAACTTTCTTTCCTGTATGGGAATAAATCTGATCACTAGGAAAGCATTTAATCACCCGCATCTTTTAGGTAACTGTGTGACAATTAGTATTCATTCAAGGTAAACATCCTGGACATTGTAATTTGAGTCATATAATTTTCAAATTCTTTTATTGGTTCTAAAGTTGCTTTTTTCCTCTTATCAGTAGTATTCAGCGATCACATTTCTCCCATATTAGACATGTTATCACATTGAATTTCATGGCAAAATATGTATACTGACCCCTACCTTATATTTCTGCTGCAGCATTTTTTTGATTTTGGATCAAACAAACGGGAGAACAGGCATGCTTACACCACTCTTAGTTCCTTACATTTACTTCAGTTTACCTTCAGTGCTTTTTTACCTTTTGAGGCGATATTTCAAAAAAAAAAAAAAAAAAAAAAAAAAATTCCCCCTTTCAATTTGCGTTCTATTTCGTTGGTTGTTACATTTAATGAAATAAGTATTCTACATTGTAACTGTGATTTATTTAGGGGAGAGTTTGGCACATAGGTTTCTTTGTATTAAAGCTTTTCTTCCCGCGACACTTCCCAGGTATGGAATTTTATATTGCTTTAGAATAATCTTGCTGTGGTATAGTAAATTTGGATCTTCCCTGCAGTTTAATTTTCTCAGTTTTTCTTCATCTTGCATATGGTTGCTTTCGCCTTCACATGCAATAATTTCTCTAGCGGTGGGAAAAAAGACATACTTTTCACTCATGGAGAATTTTAGGTCAACTTACGTGTAGTGCCCAAGGCAAAGTGTGAATGGCGCATATGTGATACCCAGGAGGCTTCATACATGCATTGTAATTGCTACGTACTAGCTACTAGGTCCCTGTGTTATATTTACTCAAAATCTTTGATATCTGATAAAGGTTTGGTGTTATGCATGGCTACCATGATCTGGTAAGTACTGAGTAGAGGTCCTTTTGCACCTGGAAGCTCCTCTTGGCAGTAAAACCTTAATATCTTTATTCACTTGCTAGAACAGTAGTGGATATACATGTTTCTATCTACTAGAAATCAACTTGGGAGTTGCTGACAGCCTTATTTTCAGAATCCTATATAATGATGTCTGGTTCACTGATCCTCCTGCTGGATTCTTTGCACATACCCTGACCCTGAGAGACAGCTGGCCTGGAGTTGTTATATGCCTTCTTATGGGATGTTATCTACTGCAAGAGCGCATCCGTGAGCATCATCACTCATCAGGGTTCCGGAATTCCTGCAAACACCATTACGGCGTACCAAACAGTATGAGCATCATCCTGTTTCTGGCCTATCCAATCTGGGCCATGGTAGTTCGTTTCTTACACTCACGTCTACATAGGGATATATTTGCACTGCAACCCTTGATTGTTTAGACATTCTAGTTTTGGTGAATTTTGAAACCGTCCATTGTTAAATTCTATTATTGGTCTACATATTCATGACAACCTCCAAGAATGATATGTACACATTTTAAACAATTCATTTATTTCCGTAATAAAAATAAATTCCAAGTGATTATTTATTTATTTATTTATTTTTCCAATCAGACATTATTATTATCATTTTATAGAACGATTTAGGATAATATCTTCCCAGGAAGCAAAATGTAATAACTTAATCCAACCAAATCGCTGAAAAATGTAATAAAATCAAAATAAAGAATTGGGCCGGTGGGCCTCATTTTGGTCAAAAAGCCTAGTATAATGGAAGACCATAAACAATCAGTTCCAACCAGTACATGTACCAAAGCAGAAAAGAGTGAAGTAGGTGTATGTACGCGTCGATTCTCGTTTCAAAAAGTTCGGCGGATGGATTATTAACCCTAAACCCTAACCCTAATACGGTTGCCACCCACCTCTCTATAAGTATATTGTATGAGTGTGTGTCTATCACTCCCTCCAACTTCTTTTATCTCTTCCTCTTATGTTGAATTCGGTCAGGTTTTGCGTTTCTCTTCTGTCTTTGCTTCTAAATTCTTCTTTTCTCCTCTCCTTCTGAAGAAACAAAAAGAAAAAATTATATTTTGATGCGTGTTTCTCTGTGATGATGAAATTAAGATGACGAGTCTGATCGAAAATCCATTCGCTTAAATCGTGAAGACAAATCGAGGCATTTGTCTGAGAGAAACTCCATCTTCTCCTTCTCTTCTACATAATTAATTAGATTGATGATAATGATGATATTAAAATTTTGTGCTGAACTTCGAGAGATGATCGAATCAATTATTCTGAATCCTACTCTCACCTTATTCAGCTATTTTTATATATATATATACACATATATTTTTCGACACGCAGAAAAGTTTCTGTAATAATCGATCCGTGTAACTGTGTAAGTAACCGATGAGCTGTGAACTGGAATTTGGAAATATTGTAATTAATTATAGTGGAAATCAATATTTTCCTGAAGATTAATTTGGTAAGGATCCTGAAAGAGTGATAAATTAAATTGATAACGGTGATTTGGGGGAAAGAATATATTTTTTTTTTTTTAATAAAAAAATTGTGATTTTCCGAAAGCTTTTTTATTCTTAATTGTGAGATCTCATATGAATGTGGCAATGATGAGAAATCTCTCTAATGCAATGAGGTATCCTCTCTATTTTTTGACTAAAATAGGGGGATGCCATGATTATTTTTTCAAGCACTTTTGAGCCACATTCACTCTCCATCTCAAATATTTAGGCAAATACTCAGCCAAATCCAAAACTCCAATGTGTTGGGGAGTAATAACTCGGGAATAATGAGAATCCCGTTAGTTTGTAACATCTTTAATTTGTATTTTACCCTAATGAGTATATCATGATTGGATTAACTTTTATTTGATCGGTAATTATACTATATATTATTTATTGAACTTTAAAAACATTGAACACAACTGGCCTATTAGCTCAGCTGGTTAGAGCGTCGTGCTAATAACGCGAAGGTCGCAGGTTCGAGACCTGCATGGGCCAA